>JAQQPU010002221.1:55520-70575 GCA_029168905.1 Artemia sp. Kazakhstan ARC1039 | reverse complement strand
GGGGGGCCCTTTGGGGACCAAAGGGGGGGTTAGAGGGGCTCTTTGGGGCCCGGTGGGTCTGGGGGACCCTTGAGGGCCGGGTGGCCCTTTGGGGGCCCAGTGGACCTTTGAGGACCGGTGGCTTCCTTCGGGGTTGGGGTGGGGGGATTAGAACCCTTTGGGGTTGGGCTAGGGGGATCGGGACCCTTTGGGAGCTTGGGGGACCTTTGGGGACCTTGGCTTCCTTCGGGATTGGGGTAGAGGGATTGGAACCCTTTGGATCGGGGTAGGGGGATTGGAACCCTTCGGGTTGTGGTAGAGGATCTCACAACACTGTTCAAATGGAACTTGTGTATTATAACGACCACAGAGTTATACCCTCAAATTCTCTTCCAAAATCATCCTTTAAATCACCTTTTAAAATGTCTCTAACTGTTTCGCCGAAATAATTCCATAAGCTGTCTAAAACCGTTTCGCCCAAATAATCTCCTAAAAGTAATTTCTGTGTGTTCCTTTTGTTTTTTGGCATCTCTGTGCTTTCACATTTCAAATTTCTAGGAAACCCTTTCCTACGTTAATCTCTTCATCTCATAAATTTTCCTAGCTAAACTATTAAGGTTTCGTTAGAATATCAATTTATCTCTCCGACTTAAAGCTCAGTGAAGCCGTATTTAAAAATAGAATTTCTATCTCTTTAGACTCCCGCATAATTCCAAGATAACAAGTGATGTCATTTATAATTCCTGACACTAAAGATCAATGAAGCCCTATTTAAAAATAGAATATTAATTTTTCTCTCTGACCTAAAGAACGTTTATCCCTCAGACCTAAGATTAAAGAAGCCATAATGTTTCTTAATTCCCCCTTCGTGAATCAATACATTTCCCCGCCGATTATGTAAATCAAGTTCTCAGGTTAGGTTCACCTAAAGATCAAAGAAACCATAATGTTTCTTAATTCCCCCTTCGTGAATCAATATATTCCCCTAGCGATTATGTAAATCAATTTCTCAGATTAGGTTAGCCAAACAATCTCATAACATTCGCGTCAAGCATGTCCATTCTCACTGACAACGAACAGACATAAAACAGGAACATAAATTGCTGTTGTCATCCATAAATGTGAGAAAGTTCCTGTTTTTCCATTCTCACTGACAAAAACCATAAAAACAGACATAAATGTGAGAAAGTTCCTGTTTTTCAAATTCTCACTGACAAAAACCATAAAACAACCATAATTTGATGTTGACAACCATGAAAAACATCAAATAAATCGACCAACACACATAACCATCCATGAAAACAGACATAAATGTGAGAAAATTCCTGTTTTTCCAAGTGAGAAAATTCCTGTTTTTTCATTCTCACTGACAAAAACCATAAAACATCCATAATTTGATGTTGGCAACCATGAAAGACATCAAATAAATCGAACAACACACATAACCATCCATGAAAACAGACATAAATGTGAGAAAATTCCTGTTTTTCCAAGTGAGAAAATTCCTGTTTTTTTATTCTCAGTGACAAAACCATAAACCACGTGGTCCTCGTGGGACTGGTACCCCCCTTTCTACTAACACTATTTTTTTAAGTTTCACTGAATATCGGCTTGGGTCTTTTTTTACTTATTGTCTTTTGCCACGACCTGTTTAATGTAATGCAGTATATCCCTCAAGTTCCTTACTATTAAAAATTTGGCCAAAACATTCTAGTTATGAAATTGGGAGTTTGGAAATGGTTGCTGAAAGTTGGATTGCTTACAGTACCACATCACTTTTCGTATCCAGACAATCCCGAATGTTAAACGATAATACCTTGCATGTATTGTATTCCATTCGTGAAAAACCAAATATTTTGAACCATAATGGCAATACTTCTCAGAGCAATACTACCACAGGGCATGACTTCATAACGGTTATACTTAATAACATGCAGGCAATAAACGTTAGCCCGCACGAAAACTTCGGTTGTTAGCACCTCGCCAACAACCGAAGGTTGTTGTTTACAACAAAGAGGATAAGGCTGTTTACAACAGTAAGTATTTTGTTTTTGTACTTAAAAAAAAAATAAATAAAAATGACGTTGTTGAAAGAAAAGTAAAGAGCCTGAACCTGCAAAAAGCAAAAATAATGTCACATAATATGTCAACCATAAAATTAAACGAAACTACTATAAATAAATTATTGAGTTCCCAAAAGAACAGGAAATAAAATGAATCATCACATAACATATAAAAATGACAGATATTGCTACGAATGAATAAATGAACCCTAAAATGAATGGATTTGAGTCAACGTTAAAACAAACAAAAATTACCACAAACCTGAGTAAGTCCGTCGCCTTCCTAAAAGCTCCAAATGGTAAAGTGTTATTTATGCTTTACTAAAAGCAAAATATGTTTAAAAAGTTTCTCTTTTATCCTTGCAACATCTAAAAGTCAAAAATTGCTGAATCTTCCAGGAATTAGTATCACTCCATTTCAAATAATCTATCTAGTTTCACTGGCCTCACATGCAGTAAATTTCTGTCTATACTTCCTTCCTTTCTGTCTATACTTAAATGCATCCGTTTCAAATATATAAATTCGTAGTAATGAAATAGAATCAAAAGCAGAAGTTTTTGATTAAAAGTGTCCTTCTAAAGATAAATAAATAAATCTTAAAACGAACAGAAATTACTATAAACAGGGTTTTGGCTACAGAACGCCCCTCGCCTCCCCTTCAAATTGGAAAACCTTCTAAAGTCTATTGAGTCTGTTGTGTTTTATTGAAAAGTTTATGTCTTTTGGATAGTGTACTATAATATATCAAAACATCGAAGAAAAATAAATTAAAAACACAATAATAATCAAGGTGACTGGAAAGAAGTAATGAAAATAAACTGAATGTTTAATGTATAATAATTTTAACTCTTAGAAATTTCGGCTTTTCATAGTTCAAGATGTTATTTAACATTATTTCTATCATTTTCCAGTGTTATAATTATAAAAAATTGTTCAAAGTATATTTATTTTTCAGTAAAGCGTGAATAAAGCAATATGTTTTAGAAAGCTTCTGGTGAGAGGGGGGGGTAGCAGTAGCCAAACTTCTGTTTGTAGTAACTTTGTTCGTGCTAAGTTTGACTTGACAATATCAGTAGCATACCTGATTTATTTACGATCGATGTGATTATGAATTTTTATTTCTGCTCGTTTTGGGTTTCATCTATTCTTTGATAAAGCTTTCTGTTAATTTTATTTTTAAGTTGTTATAGGACTTCCTTTCTGCTCGTCTTAAGTTTTAATATGGCTTTTAAATTTTCTTTGAAAAATTTTATCAAGATTTTTCTTTTAATTATTTTCTGTTCGTTAATAATGTAAGGAGGCCTTATTTTGTGTAAATTTCGTAACTCAATTTTATTAAAGCTTGGAATTCCCTTTAGCTTCATAGATCAGAAATATAGCGACAATTTCAAATTAGCTTGAATTTGAAATAATTTCTCTTTACGTAACTAGCCATAAATCTTTTAGTGACACTCTTTGTCCAAGAATCAAACGAACTTTGAACCCGTGATATGTAAAGCCCTAATTTAGACCAGTTTCGCAAGTCCTTGAAAGACTGAAAAGAAACTACTTTTAACAAAAGGTGGTTGATTGGCTAGGAGGGAGAGAAGGTCGCTAAACGGATCAAGTAGCAAAAAGAATATAACTTATGGAGGAGAGACAAATCGGGGTAGTTTTGCCTCGGAAACACGGTAGTCCTTTTTTGGAAATCGAACAAAGAGTAAGTGTTTACTTTATAATAACGATAAGCTACCACTGTCTGTCTGAAATTCTCCTTGGGGATAAAAGTTTGAAGATAAAGGTTAAAATAAGAAGAAAAACCTCTAAAAGGCTTTCTGTCACTTGGAAATAATTTTAATACGTATATAAGAGAAATTGATGATTTTGGGATTTATAGTTTCATTAGTATTCCCACCTAAGCAAGGCTTGAGCCATTTGGATAAAACAGCATTTTTTTAAGGTTAGAATAAGCCAAAGTAAATTTCTTCCCAGTAAATTGCTTTGAATAACTGAGAGTTTAAGGAGGAAAGAAAACCTCAACCAGGAAAAGAAAGCTAGGAGAGCCATTTGGGCTTCCCCTTTCAGCCTAGAGTCCCTTGAGACTTAGCTTGACTTTATAAAGACCTTATATTCAAAAATTGGAATTATCGGACAATAACATTACTTAACCCCCCCCCCCCTTGTGTAATCTTCAGACGTTTATGCGAAGAGGAACACCGTTCCGCTTTTTAATCACTCTTTCATTTCGTTAACCCCGTACTGCATGTTTATACAAAGGTAACCTAAATGTTTATACAGGCAGGTCAGGGGAAGAGGGGAACAATATTATCAGTGTAAGAATTTCCAAACCTTTATGTCCAGATATTTTAAATTAAGTTTCCCTGCTAAAATTAAAGCTTAATAAAGGTCAAAGGAATACACAATCCTATCAAGAAATAATAAAGGAATCTCTTAGTTTGGGTTGATGAAATTTGAATTAAAAGCAAGTACGGTTATTCTTAGCTTAGCTCAAATATAACTTGAACTAAAGGATTTTAATAACCCAGAACTCAAGCCATGACTAGCTGTTCAAGTGTAACCCCTTTAAGTTGAAACATTCGTTAGCTTAGGATTAACTTAATCTTTTTCTTTTCGGTATACATCGGTGGATTTGAACAAGTAGATCATTTGACCTTAGAAGAGGTTTGAAAATAGTCAACATAGATAGAATTAGAATATTTTTCATTTTATCTTATTTTATAAATAAAATCAGTTGTCACTGAATTCTGAGTACCGATTCTTATCCAACGCCTCAGTTTGTATCACGCTACCAAATTTATTAGCCCTGTTAAGTAGGGGCAACCTTACAATAAAAGTCGAAGTTTTATTATGGGTTAATATTGTAAGTATTTCTCGAGTTTTTCATTTTTTAGGCTTAAGAATTACAATTTTGGATGCTGATTTAATTCTTATGTTTCATAAGGGGATCTGAGCCTTGGCTCTGGTTGTATTCCATATAACTGGTGCATAAATTTCGTTTACTTAAAATCAAGGTTTTGAAGGCTCTTGAACCAAGCTTTTTATTCAACAGCAGTTTCTAGAGAATGTACTGGAAAGAAGATTCTTGGAAGAATGCTCATAAGATTACATATGAGTGAAAATGGAGTGAGAGAATAAAAATATATCGGAGGCATCATTCAGCCCATATATTACTGACTCTGAACTTTTATATTCGTGACTTTGAAGTGATTATTCGTTTACTTTGGCTAGTTTTGTAGATTAATGTTGAGTAATCGGCAGAACGATATTTTTTGTTCATTTTAAGATGCAAGTTCGCTCTTTAACTTCATTTTAATAAGACAACTCCATTTTAGATTTAAAGCGAAGATTTTGGGATTGATTCAATTTTCTTACTAAGTTCAACTGAAAGAGCCGGGGTGCTACACATGACTGGCAATCTGCAAAGGTAGTCTCATCAAGGAGAGGTATATATGGAGAGAATTTAACATAGAGAAATGTAATTTATTCAGGAGTTTAAGTAGCGATAGCGATACATGAGCTATTTTCACACTGTTGTAGATTCACGGGCTCCCCTCCAAATGGTAGCATCGTGGTTTTTTTCGCATTTATAACAACTCAAGTCACAGCTAATTAGGTGCGAAAATTGAGGACAGCTGCCCATCAAGCCCACACATTCAGATAACCCTGAAAGATCAACCCCTAAAAACGTTTATATCAAACGTTCCAACTCCACCACTCCTTCCCTAAAAAAAAACTCATATATCGATTTAGCCCTTTTTTTACGGCCCATATCTTAGTCTAAATGAGCCCTTGGGCAAATTAAAAGAATTATACCGATAATTTTTTCTATTTTTGTCGATGCAAGACAACACTCCGATATGCAATACGCCGAGGCAATATTCTTGTTATATGCTTGGTTTGCTTGCTCCAGTAGATGGATAATGGATGGATACAAATATAATAGGCTGCACAATAACGCTGCCTAAGTAAAGAGTGATGTGGACACAATGTATTATTATCATTATTACTATTATTTTTTTTGGTTTGTTTGTTTTAGACCAGAGCACTTCGTATAGAAGGATTTGTCGTAGAAACTTCGAAAGGGGCTTATTCAATTGGAAATTGCAAGTTCTAGTGCCCTTTTTAATAGTCGAAAGTGATTGGAGGGCAACCAACCCCAACCCCTACGCCCATCATTTGCCAAAGTACATCCAATGAAATTTTGAGATAGCCATTTTGTTCAGCTTAGTTGAAAGGTCCAATGATTATGTCAGTCATTGAGGATGACAACCCCCCCCTCACCCCCTCAGAGCCCTCAAATCAAGGGTTGTAAGCTATGCCACGGAGGCATATAAGATTTTTATAGAAAGGGTAATCGTATTATCATATTAATTTCCGAGGGGACTCATTGGATTTGAAATCAAAAGTTGTGGTGCCCTTTTTAAGAGTCAGAGTCATCTGAGCGCAACTAGCCCTCCCCCCTTGGTCCTATTTTCCCCGTCTGATAGAAACTTTAGGATAGCTATTTGTTCAAAAATAGTCAAAAGATCACATGACAAGACCTTTGAGGTTGACAAAAAAAAAACAGATTCTGAGGGCAAGGGTTGTAAGTTATGCCCCGTGGGTACAAAAGGATTATTATGGAAGGGATGGTTGCGTGGACTTTAGCGGAGGCTCATTTGATTGGAAATTTAAAGTTCTAGTTCCTTTTTAAGAGTCAATAGTGACGGAGGGCAACTAGCCCCCCCCCCCCTAACACCTTTTTTTCCCAACCGCATCTGATCGAAATCTTGAGATAACCATTTTGTTCACAATAATCCAAATAGAATAATGCCTTCAGGTTGGCCACAATCCACCAGAGCCCAGGGGCAAGGGCTTTAAGTAATGCTATTTGCATGTACATTGTCAAAAGAGCGTATCTCAAGAATTGACTTGGGTATTAAGTTGGAACTTTCAGAGAATGCTAAATGGGGAAGATCGTCTGTCCAAAAGGCAATATGTGTACGCTATTCCTTATACTTTTATCACTACTAGATTTACTACTACTTCAACTATTACTTCTATTGCAACTACTTGTAAAGGCAATACGTTAATACTACTGCTGCTACTAGTACTACCGCTATTACTATTATTACTACTACTAGTGATACAGATACTACTACTACTGTGGCTACTATTAAAACTATGCCTAAGGGTATGAATTTGAAATTCTCAATGTATTTTTTTGTTGTAAGGGAGGGGGGGGGGGGTGAACTTAATCGCAACAGGCGTCTGTATAAAGGTTGTCAAAAGGGTGTTACAGGAATATCTTAGGAACAGTTTGATGTGAGAAGTTGAAACTAACAGGGATTGTTGTAAGGGATGATGAACTAATCAAAAGAAAATATTTAAATCCTTGTGCTACTGCTTCTACTCATACTACTACTACTACTACTGCTATTATTATTACTTCTACTACTACTATTGCCACTAAAACTAAGGATATTAAGGCGAAGAATTCGAGAAATATTGAAACTATATGGAACTAAATCGAAACACAATGCCCACACAGTTTGTCAAGAGGACATATCGGAAATACTTCAGGAACGGTTGATGATATTAAGTTTAAATTTTCAGCGTGTTTTGAAGGGAATTCTGAAGATACCAAAGGTGCTTGGTGAGTACTGCTACTAAGGCTAGGCTACTACAACAATTGCTACTACACATGCTAAGGGTATTGAGGTGAAGCTTTCAAGGGATATCTAGGTGAATGTTGAACTTCGATGGAGATGGAGTCTTTCATTAATATCAGCAACAATTGAGCTAACGATTGTTAGCAACAACTTAGGTCACAGAAATGTACTTTTGGTCGCTCGGACGAATTATTGAGAACTGAAGACGATTTAACTACTCTTCTAGGTCTTCTTCATATGGTAGCTGATTATATAGATTGAAATCCTACCCGCCCAAAGATGGCTTGAATAGTGGCCAGTTATTTTACTTTTCTGTTACTCCATTTAAATTAATTTTCTCATTGATTAAAACCAGCTTATTTTTATATTAGCGAAGTCAAAATATTTATTCTTGCTCCAAAAGTCATTAACTAATCGAGGATTGAGCATTCATATTAATAAGGTTAATATTTTTTTCAATGAGATTTTTTAAAAGCTGTAGAAGGGGTTTGAAAATATTCAACTTCTTTTCAGAATAACAGTCAGCCATAATCACTTGTCTTTGTTTTGGGGATTCCGGACTCAACTTTTACCACACACATGTAATGCCTCTTATTATAAATTGGTCTTTTTAAAGAAGCATGCTGGTCCTGTGTAATCATAGCCAAAAATATTACTACTACTACTACTAACAACTCACCGCAGCACCAAGCCACCTGAGGCCAATACAGCTACGCACGCTCCTCCTATATTCCAATACATTTCAAACGCCCCTCTTTACATCCTCCCAGGAAGTTCGTATTTCCTTTAAATGTTTCTTTCTTTACGACATCCTCCCACCCCAACTACGGACGACCTGCTTTCCGTTTATCCCTAAACAGTTTGCCGAAAAGGACAATCTTTGGCAATCTGTCATCCTTCATCCGCGGAACTTACCCTAGCCATCTCAACCTTTCTCTCATTATAGCCCTTGAAAGCGGGATTGAACCACACTTTTCGTTCAGCCTACTTTTTGATATACGGTAAGTGTTGGGACTGACCAAAACTTACCTTTTAGCAATTACGACAATTGGTATGTGTGAAACATTAAATCAGTCAGGGAACGTTTATGGAACGAAAAGATATATATTATTTTGTTGTTTTGTTTTCTGAACTCTAGACTTCTGGAATTTCATCCTTAACCCTTAACTTGTCGGGTTTTTTTTTGTTACGTAACTGTTCGGGTGGGGTAAATATTTACCCCATAACTAAAATGATCGTAAATATATAAAAAAATTTCTGCAGATAGGAACTTGTATTTGAATTCCAAGCAAATACCGTCATATAGAATATGTCTGACATGAAAATGAACCATCTAGACACATTCTGGGCATACTTCGTTGAGGGGTCCTTGCAGTACCCCTTTTTGCAGATGCTGCAGATACTGGTTGTTTTCAGTTCTTGAACTAACTTTAAGTGTTTGAACTAACTTTAGTGTTTGAACTAACTTTAGACTCAAGTCAAACAATATTGGCCACTAACTGTCGAACGTTCTCGAGGAAGTGAGTTGATAAATGTTCTAACCATCAAATGTACTTACTTGTACTTGTGCTTATTGCACGTTCAAGCCGCATCCAGACTCATCGTGGCGCCCAGCAGATGGCGACATGTCTCCTTCCATAGATTTCGCTCGAGGGTGGCAGGCTCCACCATTTCCAGCCACTGGCGATCCCAGTGACGGCCGTATTTTCGGGATCCCCCGATTGGCTCAGATCAGACTTAACTGTTGCTATCCACGTCTTCTTTTGGCCTCCTGCCCTCTTCTTCCATGCAGGTAGTGGTAGACATTTGAGGTATTTTTTGCTTATATAATCATCTGGTCTGCGCATTGTGTGGCCAGACCATCTCAAACTCCTATGCTTAACAATGTCAGAGACAAGTGGGCGATCCTCACATCTTCTCCTTACTTCTTCATCCGAGATTCTATCTGAAAGGCGGATACCCAGTATATAGCGCAGGCATTTGTGGTTGAATATATTCAATCTCAACGCTTCGGCTGCTTTAAGTGACCACGTTTCACATCCATAGAGGAGGACAGAGAGAACCATAGCTTCATACACTAGGAGCTTTGTGCGTAGCGATACTTCGCTCCGCTTCCGGAGATACTTCCGTAATTGAAGGAAGACACTCCAGGCTGACGATATGCGGCTCTGGATTTCTTCTGAAGATTCGCCGGCAGGGTTTACCATCGATCCGAAGTATTTGAACGACTGGACGTCCTCTATCTGATTACCATTTACGGTCACAGGGGTTTCATCCATCCCATCTGTTCGCATGGATTTTGTTTTTGGTCGGCTTATTTGGAGACCAGTCGAAAGTGCCTTGACTGCCACTTCATTTATCATAGCCTGGGCTTCTGCAATGGATTCAGCAAGTATGTCCACATCGTCAGCATAGTCAAGATCTGTGACGGAGAAGGACGGGCTCACTGCAACGCCTTTTTAATTGTCCAGGACCATGAGGAACCAATCAATGACGAAGTTGAACAAAGTTGGTGAAAGGACACAGCCTTGACGTACACCTGCCTCGATCAGGATCAGATCTGAAAGATCGCCATCGACTCTTACCCGTGCCTTTGTTCCAGCATAGTATGACTTGAGCAGATTGATGATCTTCTCAGGCACACTGTCCTCTTTCATTGCCTCCCATATTGCATCACGATAGACCGAATCAAACGCGGTAATGAAGTCTATGAAGATTTGGATTGTTTCCTGCTGGTGTTTAAACCGGTGTTCAAGGATCTGTCGCAGGCTAAAAATCTGGTCACAGCAACCCATACCCGGCCTGAATCCTGCTTGGTTGGGTCGCGTTCGGCTGTTTCTGGTGTCTCTGAATCTATTTAAGAGTATGACTGCGAACAGCTTGGCAGCAATGGGGATAAGGGATATACCTCGGTTGTTTTTGCAATCCATTCGGTCTACTTTTCTGAAGATAGGGACAATTATTGAGGTCTTCCAGTCATCTGGGATGTATTCATTGTCCCAGCCTTCGGTTATCACGCTATGAAGTTCATCCACCGCCACCTCGGGGAGAGCTTTCAGTAACTCGGCAGGTATCCCATCTGTTCCTGGGCTTTTATGGTTTTTCAAAACTTGGATCGCCTTAATTACTTCATCCCTGGAGGGTGGGTCCGTACATACATTTTCATAAGCCTGGTTGTGCGGGGGGTTATGCGGTGCTGTAAGTGGTTGCTTTCGATTACTATTGTCTCCTGGTCTCAATAGATCTTGGAAATGAACTCGCCATCTTTCGATACGTTCCTCGCTGCTTGTGAGTATTTTCCCATCCTTCACCTTAAGCGAGGGGATGGCATTCTCCAAGTATCTGATAGAGTTTTCGTGTATCGTTCCGTGATGCGGCTCTTTCCATATCACTGGCAACATTAGACCAGTAGGCTTTTTTGTCAGCTCTTGCTGATTTGTGATATTCTTGTCGTAGCACTTTGTATGTGGGGGACTTCTTGTTGGTCATTTCTTTTTTCTTGGCAGAGAGTTTGAGTGTCTTTTCTGAGATCCATTTCTTGTTTTTACGCTTGACAAACCCAAGTATGTTTGAGGCAGCTTCATTGATGTGGTCCTTGAATTTGCTCCATTTCTTCTCAATCTTTATCTTGGGGCACTGATCAGTCGGGATTACCTCCTCGGTATCATCTTGAAGGACAGCGAAGCGGTTTGAGAGTTCAAGGACAAATGCTCCTCGATACTCATCTATTTTCAGCTTCGACACGTCTATTTTCTGGTTCGGCATAGTAGTCTTCCTTGAGCTAAGTCTGTACTTTAGCCTTGTCTTCAGCAAGAAGTGGTCAAATCCATTTTTCAATCTCGTTTCAGCACCTCTGTGTACTCTCGAGTCCAACACCATGGATTTCCATAGTCGGGATACAAGGAGATAATCTATTTGGGCCTTTACTCTTCCATCGCGGGATTCCCATGTATACGTATGACACGGCTTGTGGCTAAACCAGGTGTTAGCCACAGCGAGATTGTTCTTCATTGCGAACAGCAAAAGCCTGTTTCCATTTGTGCACCTGTCTCCGAGGCCGTCCTTGCCGATCGCATGTTCCGAGTTATTCAGCTTTCCGCCGATTCTGGCATTGAATTCGCCTCCAATTAGGAGGATATCTTTCCGGGGAATATTATCAATGACTGTCTGCAGGTCACTGTAAAACTGATCTTTTTGCTGTTGAGTGGCATCTCTTATTGGGGCATAAACACTAAGGACAGTCAGATTGTTCATGCGACCTTTAATTCTTGCCCGTACGATTCTCTCAGACACTGGCTCATATTCGATGAGCCCAGTAACTGCTTTCGGGGACAACAGGATACCTACTCCTGCTCGGCCAGATCCATCTAATGGTCCCGAGTTATAAAAAGAGACCGCCTTCCCAGCCGAGGATTCAAGGGTCAAGATGTTACGTCCATTTAGTCTCGTCTCAGAAACGCACAGAATATCAAGATTATAAAGGTAAAATTCATCAGCTACAAAAGCTTGTGTCAATGAACATTTAATCGAGCACAGGTTCCAGCAGCCGATATTCAGGCCTTGTCTTCTTAATAGGACGGTAGCTAGCATACTTTTCGACGAGAGCGCTATTCTCGTCGCATCGATTAATACCGGGGATGTCGTAACCAAACTTTTCAGCATCATATTTGTCATCATCATCATCATTGGGGATAAGGTACACCACAAGGTCCCCAGTCTTGTGGTCGCCCGAAGCGCGTTGGCCATCACCTTTCTCGGCGTGGAGCTCAGTGATTTATACACCCATTCACCACTTTGAGGTGCGCTAGCGGATTTCCTATGCTGCCTAGGGACGGAGGGTCAAGTCTCATTGCCTGGATGCCCACCACCGCCTTGGAAATTTCCCGGCTTAGCTAGCCCTTTGCTCCCACCTAGAATCAGCAATAGGCTTCAAAAGGGGTTCACCTTTCACCTTGACTTCTTGTTGTGTTGACAAGTATTCCTAAGCTTTTGACTCCTATATCCAGCATTACAAAGAAGATTGCAAGTGGCCAGCGCTAATTGCGATAGCTGGTAGTTTAGTCGGCATATTTCTTGTTCAAACTGTCACCCCTAGATACGTATATTTGCGTTGTAAAACTCGACTATCTCCGGCTTGCCTAAGTTTGCATCTATCGTGTCCGTTTGGTACAATGAAGAGACCAAAGCTACTGCTTTACTCTTTCTAGGCTCATAAGGTATAATAGTCTTCTTTGGAGCAAAACTGAAGACCGAGGAACCGGAACATGGGTTTTTTGCTAAGTAGGTGGTCGTCTGGAGTAAAAAAAACTACCCCCAAGATCCTCCTTACCTTTTTTCTGGCTAGATGCTGGAAATCATCTGACTCACCAAATCATCTTCGTGTGGTATTCGGAAATTACATGGAACCACGATGGTATAGCCCTAGTTATTGAGGAATATCAAAAACGAAAGTATGAGGGGTGATTTTCACCCGACCTGTTGAGAATTAAAATTCACTAAGAAATCCAGCCAGTGAGGTTGTTTTGTTGTTTTGTGAATCAAACAACTAAACTCTGTCGTTGCTGAAACACTGGTTAAAGTGACAGTTTTTTGTTGTATGCCACAAAAACTAAAAAAAAAAAAAAAGCAAGCTTGCGTGCAGTCAATGAAAGTAGCCTTACGCTTCCAAGAATCCATATTTCTACATACACTTGGATTGAAGGTCTTGTGATGATCATTACTACCTTGAAAACTTGTTTTCCTATTTCTAAATACATTTTGATCATATATATAGGCAAGAGATTATACTCTCAAGAAATTTTAGCTGAAAAACTTCTTAACTTCAGCTCAATATCCATAAAGACTGCATAAAAACATTAAATATTACAGTCTTAACTTTATTGCGCAATAAATATTCTGCAAAAAAATAACAAATCGAACCTTCAAATGATTTATGCTGTCTTGTCTTTTTCTATTTCGTGGGAAAATATTTCTCCCGCAGACGAAATAAATGACGCAAGATACATTTTGTTCTTCCAATTTTCTTCTTCTGAGAAAAACCGAGTAGTCTTATTATGTAGCCCCTACTGTTTAATCGAAATATATCAGCACTAAGTGCTATTTCTTTCAGCGTACAAACAGAGACATAAAAAAAAGTTTGTTGCGTGTCTTGTTGATTAGAAGAAGACTGTTTTTTAGAGTAGTTGCTAATCATTAAACGAGGGTGAAAATGGGAGTGTGTCATAAAAACTTCTGCTGAATAATTAACTGTAAAAGAAAACAATGTATCTTTTCATGTTTCTGTTGCTTAGCCATCCTAAATGGCTATTGAAAAATAGGATACGGTTCGAGAACTGACAATTCTTTTTTTTGCATCTTTACAGTCTTTATCTTATACATTTACTTAAACTTTATAATCGGAGACGAGACAAATATCTGCTTCTTCTCCTGATATTTGAAACGATGCTAAATCTTGATTGAACGCGGGTGTCATCAGGGCGGTGTTTCTTTTCCCTTGAAGTATTTTCTGATTTACCTTTTTTATATTAATTTAAAAAACTTTTTCCACAGAACAAGTTTTTCAAAGAAAAGTAAAGAGCTCCTTTAAACCCAAAATGAGCAGAAATAAAGCCAAACAATCTTCTAGGCTTGATTGTTTTGGGTACCCGGCTGACTGACTATTGGGTTGTAAGGTACGGGGGTCACCACTTATTGGTGCAAAAATGGCGCAAAAATGTTGATATGCCACTTACTGGAGGGGGAAAGCCCATTGACGGCCCAAATATTAGTGGATGCCCGCGCTTACCCCAACAGTTTTGTATCTATCGGGTATGTAAGTACCCAATTTACAATATACCCTGCCTTAGGGTACGATAACGTGATCAAACGGTCAAAGGGGCCACTTTAAGGCCAAGGGTATCCGTCCTGGGTTACCGATAATATTTCTAACTATCTCCATGGACCATGGGCGCCCATATGGGGGGGGGGCAGGGGGGCCGGGTTGGGCTCCCGCCCCCCCCCCCCTGGCTGAATGATACTGCCTTATTTTTATATTTTTGTTCTGAGATTTCTACTATATAGCATTAAAAAAGCCAATTAGATACGGTTTGCCCCCCCCCTGGAATTCAGCTTATGGGCGCCCATGCCATGGACTCTACCTAGGCTAAAAAGTCAAAGATTATATAGTATAAAAAAATCTTACTGTATTCAGTCACGCTTATAAAAGAACTCAAACGGAACTAAAATCACACTTTTAATTTTCCCCCCAGATCACTCAGCCGGCCGCGTGCCTGCGATGGGTGGTAGGTTGATTTTTCCAGCCATTCCAAAGGCTTACTAATTACTGCCCTCCTTCAAATGGATTTGCTTTATACCCTTCTTTT
>JAQQPU010002221.1:31421-46262 GCA_029168905.1 Artemia sp. Kazakhstan ARC1039 | reverse complement strand
CGGGAGTCAATTCTCTTTAGAAACAACAAATTAATACCCCTTTCATGTCAATCAATCAATCATGACATCATCTGTCATGTGTGATCTAAACTTTGCCCGGAGACATTCTCTTGGTAGAACTCCAAATACGTTAATTAACTTTACGTCATCTGTCAGACATTAATTAAACCTTGCCCGGAAACAATTTGATTAATGACTGACAGCACAGGTGTTCCCCGGAAACTCATAACATTTGGCTTGAACAACAACAGGAAGGAAGTGTCATTAACTTTGCCTCGAACAACAACAGGAAGGAAGTGTCATTAACTTTGCCTCGGAAACAACAAAAACATTGACCTTGGCATTCGATGAGAGCGTGCCCAAAACAACAACAATAACATTGACCCCATTAACCATGTGTTCTCCCTAATGACTCTATCGTGTGCCCAAAACAACAACAATAACATTGACCCCATTAACTACGTGTTCTCCCTAATGACTCTATAGTCCATGAAAGTGACAAAATTTCTGTTTTTCAAATTCTCACTGACAAAATCCATGAAACAGACATAACCATCCATGAAAAACATCAAATAAATCGACCAACACACATAACCATCCATGAAAACATCCATAAATGTGACAAAGTTCCTGTTTTTTCATTCTCACTGACAAAAACCATAAAACAGACGTGAAAAACATCAAATAAATCGAACAACACACATAACCATCCATGAAAACAGACATAAATGTGAGAAAGTTCCTGTTTTTCCATTCTCACTGACAAAAACCATAAAAACAGACATAAATGTGAGAAAGTTCCTGTTTTTTCATTCTCACTGACAAAAACCATAAATCATCCATAACCATCCGAGAAAAACATCAAATAAATCGACCAACACACATAACCATCCATGAAAACAACCATAAATGTGAGAAAATTCCTGTTTTTCCAAGTGAGAAAATTCCTGTTTTTTTATTCTCAGTGAGAAAACCATAAACCACGTGGTTCTCGTCGGAGTAGCACCCCCGTCTCTACTGATTGGCTGGAAACTCAGACATAAAATAAGTAACACCAACTTCAAAATCATCAAACTTATATCTTCTCTTCTTTCTTCCACCAGTGCCTGCACTTCCACCGCTTGGCTCGGGATTCGTCGTCATCCACACGTCTCTACCGTAGAACCACCATGGTCTCTATCGCATGGCATCCGCATTTGGTTTTGAAAGTTAAAGTCCCCAAGACTCGTAGAAAATGATTGTGCGCAACACAATCAAAAATTCATATTTTCTCGCTCTCACGAATTTACATTTGAGAGGAGCAGAGAATCAGTTTCTGGTACATTCGATGATGCCAGCCATCATGAAAAATTGGCTGCACTAGCCTCTTAATTTCCATCTGTGGAAACAACCCCACATCTCAATTAAACTGTAGATTGCCCCTTGGCATAATTTCAAATAATCTACGGCCGAAAATACAAAGGCCAGTGACAACGATAGGGGTACAGGGAAATGAAGCAAAATTTTGAGCGGAACATGAATCGCTTTTTCTGGGTCCCATCCCCTAAAATAATCGAATGAATAATGCTCGGCGATGAGGGATGAAGATAATATTGAAGACTGGAAAGACAAGGCTTCAGTAAAGGGATCACAACTTGTCCGCCAGTTGTGCATTGAGGAAAGGGGCTATCTTTCACATCTTCCCGCAGGGGAACTTCCCCAAGGGATTCCTCCCCCACATAAAGGAACAAACCCTCTTTTGAGTTGATAAAACCAGTCTCAGATTTTTTCCAAATTTTCTTCAATCCAACCGAAAATCCAGTATCTCCCAATCTTTCCGTAACTCGTTGTTGACAAGTCAATTCTATGTCATGGTTATCTGTAGTTTCTCTTAATATGTCATGGGTCTTCTTTTCCCTCCTAAGTTTTTTCGTCCTATTGTGATTTCTTAATTTTCCCAGTTGGTCTTGGACCTCTTTGTTCCCCCCTATTATTTATTTTAGCTAGGCACAGCCCAGATAATTTTTTATTTTTAGCCACTGCAGGCTGAATCTCCAAATTTTGTCTCTTTTTTGCATTTATTTGTTCTATTTCACTTTTCTCAATTTTTTCCATGGCGCAAAATAATAAATCATCGTTAAATCTGATTTGGCCTCCAGTTTCCACCATCTTTGACTGCATTACTTCATTATAGCTCCGTTTAATATCTCTTTTTTCCCTCTTAGTTTTCTTTTCTTTTATAGTAGCATTAAATAAATCGTCTTAAAATCTGAAATGGACTCCAGTGACCACTGTCTTTGACTGCATTTCCTTTTTGTAGTTCCGTCTTGCATCTTTTTTCTCTCTTTTAGTCTTCTTTACTTTTACCGCTGAAACAAATAGTTCGTTATCAAATGGGAACTGAATTCCGACATTTGGTTTTTCATATTGTGCTAAAATTAATCAAACTTTCCGAGGAAAAGCGCGTAAAATAAATTTCGTCCCCTTTTTCTCTGGTACAATCAGTTTTTCATTTTGGAAAATTTTTTTCGGCATCTCTCAATCGTTTTTAGCCTAGGTAGAGTCCAAGGAGATAGTTAGAAATATTATCGGTAACCCAGGACGGGTACCCTTGGCTTTAACGTGGCCCCTTTGACCGTTTGATCACGTTATCGTACCCAAAGGCAGGGTATATTGTAAATTGGGTACTGACATACCCGATAGATACAAAACCGTTGGGGTAAGCGCGGGCATCCCACTAGTATTTGGGCCGTCAAGGGGCTTCCCCCCTCTAGTAAGTGGCATAGCAAAATTTTTACGCCATTTTTGCACCAATAAGTGGTGACCCCCGTACCTTTTAACCCAATAGTCAGTCAGCCGGGTACCCAAAACAATCCGTAAGCAATTTCTCTAGAAAACATCTAGCAAACCTTCCTCCGTTTTTTGGAGCGCCCATGCTTTTGAACCATATTTGACCACTGTACATCACTGTAGTTCCAATTTTCTAATCTTGGTTCGCCGACTTATCTTCCTATTCTTCTAAACTTTATTCATCTGTGAAAAAGACCCTGAGCCTTGGCTATTTTACTTTTATCATCTTCAAGGCTTCCTCCATCTTTACTAATAATGCTACCAAGGTAAGTGAAGCTGTCCACTTGATCGATATTTTCGTTACCCAACGTCACCTTTTCATCTTTACTTGCTCCTAGCCTTAGCGACTTAGTCTTCTTAACATTAATTTTTAAACCCATTCTAGCACCCTGAACTCGCAGAACCTCTACAAGTTCAATCATTTTGCTTACATTTTGATTTAGGATACTTAAATCATTAGCATAACCTATGTCCAGGAAAGTTTTTCTTCCCTATTTGATTCCTTGTTCTCCGATTGCCTTTCCTGTGCTTCTTGAAACAAATTCCATCAAAACGATCCACATAAATGGGGATAGAACACAGACCCGCTTAACTCCTGATTTAATACGAAACCATCTACTAACCTAACTTCCTATCTTAACTGCAGCAAAATTATTCTCATACAAAGCACTGATCCCCTTAACGTGGGTGCCTGGTACATCATAAAAACAAAAGACCTCTGTTAAGGCTGTTCTATCAGATGAATCAAACGCGTGTGTCATTCTCGCACTGCCTCCCATAACCTCCAAATGCATCCAATCAAAATAATAAGACAATCAAGATAGTCGAAAGATCTAACAAGTATGCCTCCAGGAATGACATAACCCCTACAGCCCCTCGGACAAGAACTGTAAATAATGCAAATTACTAACTGCTAAAATATGGGCTTCAAAATGGGGTCTTGTTTGATGTTGGGTGTGTTATTAGCTCTAAAATTTCGGTCATTTTTTCTCTGGGTTAAAAGGAATAAATTTTTGATTTTGGAGGGAGGGGGGCACCCCGGAAATGAACCAAGAACTTTTTGTTCCAAATGAGTTTGAAACTTACAACAGTAGACTACGTCCTTGGGCCAACAAGAACCTAATGTACGAAACATTTCTGGGGCACAGCCCCACTCCCAAAAAGTAACACCAAAACTGCTTGGAACTTTTATCCTCAAGTCCTCGGACTCAGATAACGCCAATGCAGATAGAAAAATAAGGAAAAAATATCGACTCCTTCCAAGACGGCTAGAAAAAGGCAATAAAATTTTTTCCCAACCATTTCTCATGAAAAGGTGGTCATAAAAATTTGGGAAGGCACTCGTTTGATTGAAAATTGAATGTTCAAATGCCTTTCTAAGGGCTAATAATCACTGGAGGCTCCCGTGAATAATCAAGAAACCAGCCTCCCTCCCGTGGTCCTTTCTGCTATGTAAGTCTAATGGTATTGAATCAAAATTTTGAGTTAGTCACTTCGTTGAAAATGTCAAAAAAATTCATTATGCCTTTGGGGTAAGCATAACCCCCCTGCACCCTCTCCAAGGGACAATGAACCAAAATTTTGTTAATTAGGTAGATACGCTTTCGTAGAAAAGCTGTTAGGGGTTGTTAGCAAGGCAAAGATTCCCTGAGTTTCACAAGGGTATAACCGGGAACCGATACGGGTACTTAGGAGATAAGATAAGATATTTATTTAAAAAAAATCGCTATCACAAGCCCACAAACGGCCAAATTCGGACTTTGGAGTCGACAACATAAATGGTTACACTAAAAATGCAAAGAACAACAACAAAATACAGAAAACCATAATGAACAATCATTTAAAAGTCTATAATTAAAACTGTAAAAAGTCAATTAAAAAATTAAAAAGATAAAAACTGGTCAAACTAAACTTAGAGCGAGACATAAATGCATTAAAAACTGGTCAAACTAAACTCAGAGCGAGACATAAATGCATTTAAATTAAAAGGGATACTAAGTAAATGTCAATAATTCAACTACAGTAAATCAATAAAAGAGTTAAAAACAATAAAAACTGGTAAAAAAAAAAATAATATAAAAAATAGGAGGGGGGGGCAAGCAAATGAGTGCAAGAACCTGGGCAGTACCATCAGCTATTAAAATAGAGGGGGGGGGGGAAAGAAACTATTGAGACATTTTATTTGTTTTTTCTGTAATGAAGAGGATAAAAGTTCTTTCGTATCTGGAAGTAACGCAGCGAATAACTTGAGTCAGTGAAAAGAAGCTTAATACACCCGGGTCCTCAAAGTATCTGCGATGCTTTGGAAATGGCTTTAGGGATCAAGTTGAAGCTTTTTGGCAGTGTAGAGGGGGGGATGATGGATCTTAAACACTGTATTTGGGAGGAGGAGAATTATATAAAGATTACTAAGTATCTAGGTAATTAGAATAGTATATCAGTAATGTGTCAGTAACGGGTTTTTGGAAAAAGTTCACTCTCAGGCACTGTTACGGAGAGGAAAGGGAAGTTCGGGAAAGAGCTCTTTAAATCTTAGGTTAGGAGTAGGAGAATTGGGCTAAAATTTTATGTCTCTGATCAACCAAAGTTTCTCCCACCTTAAGTTTTTGTATCCAGATCATTGAAATAGCATATCTGTCATGCCTTGTAAATGGCTCTGGGGATGAATTTGAGGTAATGTTGGAAAAAAATGAGGGAGGGCGGGACAAGAGGATATGAAATTTCGTGTCAGAGAAGAAAATAAACTGTTTAAGTATTTGATCCACAGAACGGTATTGCACCATAAGCTCAAATGGCATTTTTTAACCGATGCTTATATAAGTAACACGGTAAATCCAAAAACAAATTGCACCAAAATGTTTTCAAAACAGCGTATCTACAATATCTTGGGAACAGCTCATGATATAAAACTGAATGTTTCAGGGAGTGTTAAGGGACAGGGCAAGCGACTATTGAACTATGACTTGGGAAAGAGAGCGGAGGTAAATCAAAAGAAACAACATTTATCAGGGTAATCAAACTTCACAATCTGCAATACATCAGAAATGGCTTGGGGCATGGAGTTGAAACTTTCAGGTATTGCAGAAACAAGTGGACGGCAGAAATGGACTTCGAGGAAGGGGAAATAAGTAAATCTAAAGACACTTGGCCTATCCAGGATATAAAAATAGCACATTTGTAATATTCTAGGAACTCCTTTTGAGATGCAAGCAAAATTTCAGGTAATGTAGGGGGAGGGGGGTAAGAGAACTTCAAATTTTGCTTTAAGTGTGTAGGGGGGAGGGAGTGGCTAAAATAGTTGTCTCCAATCCATCTACGCAATTTCGCACTAATTGCCCCATGGGAATTCTCATGAGACATTGCAAGAAGATTCTCATCGATGAAGCAATTGATCTTTTAGCTTCTGTTTTTTACGTATTAAATCAGAATTTAGTTACTTTGGTAATCCAAATATGTTATCTATATGTTGATCGTCAATTCTTGTGAGTGTGGTGAGATGAAGTCCGCTGAGAGTGATAAAGTTCAGCTTCTGTATTTGCGGCGACCCAGTCTTAAAAATGAGGAGCCTAGCGTGCCTATCCGACATTCAAATGATTTTAAACTCTTGCAGTACCTCACGATAGAGCTAAAGAGATTGAGATGCCTAGATTCCCGTATCAGCAGAAGAATGTTCCTCAAACTCACTTACGCAATTTCCATGCGACCGACTGAGCAGGGAATAAATCCTAAAGTTTTAAAAAGGATGTAGCTGGCTTACCAGTGCGGTATTTGATTGATTTTCTGGTTCGTGCTGTCCCTTTGGATGCATTCTTAAATACAGAGAGACGTAAGCCCTCTGGTCATAAAAATGAAGACCTGAGCATACCCACGCGGCATGCAAAAGCTTCCGTAGTTCGTGTCATGCGACATGATCGAGTTAAAAAGCACCGAACTTCAAATTTTCAGTACGAGACACATAAGTTCTAAAATCCCGTTCACGTTTGAGGATGAGTTATTCATTACAATGAAAAATTTAAAGAAATTAAAAAAGTTGAAAAGAGCTTCAAAGAGGGAGTATAATTCCAAATTGTAGTCAGAACGCATAGTTCAATGGGCGGGATGCATTATTTGGAAAATGGGTCAATCACACGATTTTTCACGTCAAGCACATGCTGACTCACCAAGGAAACCTGGGCTTGGCATTATGGGTTTTAAGGAGGTAGAGAAGGTTCTCATCTTCTTACCAGGAGGCAAAGATATGTACGAGGTAAGGTGGGGAGAACTGTATCAAGGATTTAAGAAGCCGAAGGACTCAACTGCATTGTTAAATGGGAAAGGCCAGTGAAGAAGGCGAAGATCCCTCATGTCAATTTGCAGAAGAAACTCAGTAAAAAGTCGGGATTGGAACGGCAAATTTTCTGAAAAAGGTGCACAATCTCCCTGCCTAAGGATTTCTGACTTTGAGGGTGAAATAAGATTTTATTATCACTGGCACTGACGGGTAAATATTTTTTTCACTCAGGTAGGGAAAAATGTTTTTTAATACCTTGAGGCAGGACAACGGATGAGAGACAAAACCGATGCAGGCTGAGAAACACAACGTGGGAGACAGATTCTAGACACGAATGTCCTCTGGAAAGTATACTTTCGGTAAGACGATTTAGTGCTGGTTTTCCGACACAAAGACAGAACCTAATTCTTCCGCAACTTAAGGTTTCTAGCTTGGCTTTTGTTTAGGAGGCAGTTCATCAATTTACCTCCTTCGAAAACTCTGTACCCTTTTGTGTGAAATTTTGTTCTAAAATTACGATATCTACTTTTGAGACTATTTGGAATATAAATGCCTGACGCCATTAAACGTTTTTTTCAGCATATTCAAAGATGGTCCCGAGTTAGTTGAGGATGGCTGCTAATACTTGTCAGACGGATCTTCTGTATAAAAACTGACAAAACAGAGTAACAGTACGCTTGAATCATCGACTTATAACGCCGGGTAACAAAAAAAAAAAAAAAAAAATTTTGTAAATCGTCCAGGGTTTTCAAGCTGAACTAGACTAATTTTGATGCTCTCAGTCTGAAAATGACCTTGGTTTTTCTCAATCTGTCCAGAATTTTTTGCTACAGATATTTAAAAAAAAAAATCTATTTTGTGTAAAAAAACGAATTTCTGCGGATCATCAGCTGAGAAATCCCTGACGTTTTTTTCGTTTTCCTTAAGATATAACAGGCAAAATAGTCAAATTCAATTTTTATTTACTCAATCAAAATTGAAAGGCATAATTCATAATATTAGTAAAAGAATGAGCGTTACGTGACACAAAATTTTAGAGTTCATAGCATAAATCAGTGTTTCTTTGATTCCCGAGTGTGAGCAGCTGCTGGACTGTCTCTTCAGCGACCAGCAGTAGTCCGCCATCCTGACTGCATCCCATCTTCTCTGGTACCTCTCCTTCATTTGGCGCATGTCCTGGTGGAACCTTTCTCCCTGCTCGTCCCTCATCACCCCAAGGTTTTCAGGAAACTTCTCCATGTGTGAGAACAGTAAGTGCATCTTTATACTCATCAAACATCCGAATTTTTGGAACGCTTCATTCATGCTGCTGACGAGTATGGCGTGGTTTGCTGCCTTCGTGTTCCTCGAGAAGTTGTTCACCATCTGCAAAACCGATTTCCACGCAGCGCACTCTAGCGTTTTCATTGAGTTTTCGAATTTTGTGTCCTATAGGAGCTGCCGTATCTGTGGGCCATCGAAATTGCCAACATTCAGCTTCTCAATGGTCAGTCAAGGAAAGGGTCAGCGCAGGTAGATGAAGCACCTCCCATATTCGTCCAGAGTGCGCCTGAACTGCTTCATTAGTCCAAGCTTCATATGTAGCGGTGGGATCAATATCTTCTACCAGTCAACAATAGGTTCGTCCATGATGTTTCTCGCCCCAGTTACTAACTGCTCTGGCGCCAGCCACCCTTTCTTTACATAGTGCTAGGATCTGTTTCGACTGTCCCAAATACATATAAAGCCTGGTTACTGCGTGAACCCAGACTTCTGACCAAGTAGAAAGTTCATCGTCTTGAAGTCGATGCAGGTGATCCATTGGAAATGCTCACATTGGATTTTGTCGAGCACGTACTTCACTGATTCATATTTTTCTATGAGAGTTCTTTTCTTTGATATCATACAAGTACCGAGAAGAGATTATGACTCAATTGAACAGATCAAAGCAAATACACGGAGTCCTTGCCACCTATACGGAAGAAAATTTTCAAGAATGATTCCAGCAGTGAAAACGCCGCTAGAATCGGCGGCTTACTTCATCAGGAAACAATTTTTAAGACGATCCATTAGAATAGCCTAGGTTTTGTCAAGTTTATTAGATTCCGAGTCTACAGGACAAGGTCTAACGACGATATTCTTCCCTGCAAAAATTTCTATTACCTTTTTTTGGGCAGATATAAATGTTTCCATGGAATGCAAGCAGGACTAAACTGCTCAGTCTTTCTTGTCATGTTAAACTTCTTAGCCAGGCTTTTACCTTTCTAAGTGTGGAGAAACTTCTTCCTGGGGTAGCTATAGATACAGGCGCCAAAGTAGGAAGAGCAATAAGAAGAGAAATATTCGGGACAAAGTAGAGTCGCATTCCTGATGAGTAGACAAAAGGCCTTAATGTGACCGAAAAATTTGCCTCTTTTGCTGCACCACAGCCCCTTCTCTTAAACTAAGCAGTCTGCCTCGGGTAGAATATCGTTACATAGTTTAAGCACAGGCCCGAATTTCATGGTCTTGGGATTTACAGAAGAAAAAGAGTTAAGGATGCAGATATGTGACAAATCATTCAGATGAAGTTCAAACCGTTCTTTCAGCTGTGATATAAAGATGTCTATAGAAGGAATAAATACAGAGGTTCTATAGTGAACAAGCGCGTCTGGATCATTCGGATGCACATTTTATACCTCTTGTTCTTGGACGAGTCATCTCAAATTCAAAAGTGTACGCAAATACACTTATTTAAACCGACCCCTATCGTTTGGAACCAATGAAGAAGATTGCACGGGTGTGTTCTGTAAAGTATCTTTAGGCTCAGACCCTAGCTCTCTTTCAACTATATAGTACTTTGTTAATTTTCTCGCATTAATCTGAAAATTAAAAGAGGAATCTCTTCTTATACTGGAATAAAAGAGAACTGACATTGGTCTTGGAACATATTTATTACATACATGATGTACAATTATAAAACAATTAAAACAAGCTCAGGTAATAATTTAGTAAACACTGGAAGCAAAAACGGAAATCGAGGTTATCATGATAACTTTTTAGAATTCTTTGACCTGCTTTGACGGACGAATAGGAGGAAAACGTTTATAAATATAGAAGACTGAAGAATACACATACACTGAAAATAGGAGTAGATAAGAAAAATGACTGGATTTATTGGAACAAGACAGAAAGTTTTCTTTTTTATCGAACACTGTCAACTTTAAGGAGTCCTGCTTGACTTCCAGAATGTGATGTGGCACTCAAACTACCATCGAGTGAATCTAAATCTAAATCCGTATTTATCATAGTTCTTTCTTGAAGAAGGAGTAACTCATTTGCACTTAATGCTGCTTGTATAGTACCGTTTGAAGAAGCACGTACAGGGATACTCAAGGAGCTTTTAGGTAATGTCCCACTTTTGTTGCTATTCTTACCAACGCCACCTGTATACAGCATGTCACTTTTTGAAAAATCAACTGAAAAAATAAGAGTAAAGTTAATACGTTAATTGCAGAGAATGACTCGGTACTTAAACTTTTAATTGTACCGTTTCTTCCTTCTTCTTTTTTTAAACATCATTCTTAATATATTTTAACACAGCCAACCCGGAAAAGTCGCAAAATTATAAAGGCTAAAGGAAATAAACACATTTCAAAGTTGGTTTCTTTTTAATCTTAAAGTACCTCAGATGTAGTAAACCAAAAATAACCCCGATTATTGTTCTGAAAAGCGATTTCTCAAATTACTCTAAGCTCCGTTATATAAATATCTTGCCTAAGAATACTTAGCTACCTAAAATAAAAATAGGCTATAAGCGCTTCGTGATTTTTGAGAGAAGAGATCTCATCAGGGTTACCACCAGGACTTGACTGAGTAACAGAATCACCACCAAGCTAAAAACTTGAACCAAATATTATTTTGTTTGTTTATAGGTAGCGTCCTATAGCCAACTAGCCAGGTACAATGTGTTTTAACAGATGTACCGTTAATAGTATTCTCTAGCTGTGTAAATTAGAGCTGAGATGGATCACTGCCATTTATTCTTCCAAGTTTCGAGTCTAGTTTCACGAAAAAAAGAACACTTCTTATAATGGCCCATATACTATACTTAGGAATTAAAACCGTAGTTTTTAGTTTTTATCTTTAACATTGGTTTTCTTTAACTCAAGACTGTCTGCACAATCCGGTCTTAGAACTTACATAATTTTTTTTAATATTTACAATAATTCAGATGTAGCAATTACAGATCAGAGCTAATGATTTTGACCACCCCAATACTTTTTCATTATTTCACGAATTAAACAAAATAAACTTAAAACAAAAAGTATTATTTAAGCAAACTAATGATCAAGTCTAAATTCTCGAAACATTTGCACCGAAAGGAATAATTGACCCTTCAATTACAATTAGTGTCAATACCATAAGATTTTTTTAGGCCTTTGTTTTCTTTATTTACTTTAAATTTGTCAAACTATTTCCGTTTCCTGGATCATCTAAATTTCAGTGTTTTCTGAGTATTAGAAAAACCAGCTACTATTTTAGGTTCAATTTCTGTATAAAACAGAAAAAAAAAAGAATCTCTTGTTATCACTAAAATTGATAAAACAACACAATAATAACATTAGATAAAAAGTTTACAAAGAAAATACTGATGATATCCTTATCCAGCGTTAACTATGAACGGTTTCTAAAAAAGACCTTTCAATTTCAAAATGATCACAAAATCATTTCACATCGGTATAAATATAGCATGTCGTTAAGACTATAACTATCTACTGTAAGATCACCAATAAATAGGAACACGCCAGTTTTTAGGTAGATTTCTGTAACCGTTTTTATTTTCACAAAAATCATACATACTAGCTAGAGGCAAAGCTATAATATTGCTTAAGTAGAGCCTCGTTCCCCTAATGTATCATTTCCTTTTTATTCATTCCCCCCCTCCCGACAAGTTCATGTGGAAGAGGTGGTCTTAAAACTATTAGAGGGGGCTCATTCGATCGGTAATATAAAGTTATAGGGTAATATAAAGTTATAACCACCCCCTCATGGTATCGAGTTAGAATTTTGAGATAGCCACTCTGTTTAAGATTAAAAAAGTAGAAAAATGCACTCTTAGTTGTGCTCTAAAAAAAAAAAAAAAATTAACAACAAATATTAGAATTCAAGAAAAACTTGAACAATTGACATGGAAATATTTTAGGTCCGACATGTGGGCTAGCAAACACCATTGAAACCCCCCTCCTTCTCAAGTCAAAATCAATTGATATTTTTCTTTTTTTCTTATCATACATTATATTTTTAGGGTAATTTGCCTACTGTTAGTTTTCCTCCTAAACGTCATCCTTCCCCCTTAAACAGCTTCCTGCGTTCATATTTAACCAGACATGCTCATACAAGGGACCATTGGTTCCTCTATCGATATAATAAATACAACAATTTCCCTGTTTTTTATTTTTATATTTTACTCTCTACTATATATACAATTATGGACGCGCAACTCACATTGATTAGCAAATATAGTGCAGCCAACCCACAAATCGCAGTTTCAAAAATGAGAGAAAAATATTATAGGGAAATTGCAGGTCACCCATGATTTAGAGTCCTTATTTGACTTATGTTTGATTTACCAATTTTTTTTTTTTGTCTCAAATCAAGCTAAAATTTACTATTACTCTCGTTTTTTTGCTCATGTAAATGCTCTTTATGTTTGTCTACTTTTTTCTCTTTATGTACTGTCCTTTTATTATTTTTATAAGCGGATTCTCAATTAAATTAATATTGGCCAAAGGCCAGCTCATCAGCGCGAAGTGGTGTCAGTTTCTTAGCCATATTTGCCTTCGGAATTGCTATTCCTCGAAAAAGAAGGCCTAATGACAGATAAGTATGAAACTCAGCCTCCAGTGTTTAGAGGGGTCATCCATCCCTGAAGGTGCCCAAGTCCCCAAACATCAGAAAAATATATTTATGCATCGTAGCTCTTCCCCAGATAATTTAAAGCTTGACTAAGTTTCATGAGTTTGAGCATTACTTTGACCTCGGAAATAGACTCAGAAGTAAAGTAGTTACTTTCATTGCTTTAAAATAACCAAACATGGGCAGGGATAACAGCCGAAAATGTCAGGGGTCATAATTGCCAAACTGACATTTTAACTTCGCAATAGAAAACTTCCTCAAAAAATGCCACAGAGGCTTATAAAAAGGTAGACCATTCTTTTACAAATAAGAGTAGAGCCAAAGGTGTCCTATATTGCAACGAATTACCCAATTGCAGCAGCAGTGTACTGTTGCATCGAGGGTTATCCATTCCCTCAAATATAAGGTGAACATAGAAAATGTGTCATATCGATGTTGCCACTATAGTGGGGGCCATACCTAGCTATCTCGCTTATTTCAAGACATAGGGTACGACGGAATGGGGTTATGTGAAATATATACCAAAAAAATAGCCTAAAAAACGCTGATACCAGAAATAAAAACGATACTTTAAAATAAGGGGGGGGGGTCTATTAAATTTGGATTTGAACTTCAGATTTCCCGAAAAGTGCTATCTAGCGAGGGATGAAATTTTAGTAGACTTTTACGAATCTCCTAGAGAAACTTCCCAAAGAAACAACTCTGTTATAATCTGCTATAGTAGATAGTAGATTATATTGCTACTATAATCTTTTCGGCATTTCGTCTCGAGAGAGTAAAATTGTCAGTCTATGATCACGGGTGGTTTTGCTTTGAAATCAGCATGCAAGTAAACCCTCTTTGTTTAGCTTTTTTTAATTATACCCTCGATATTTTACAAGGTCAGTTTTCCAACCTGTGCTAAAAGCAAGATCTCTATTTAGCGAGCAAAAGCCGCAAACACCGGTTTCGGACGTCATTTTCCGGTATCTTTTAGAAGGAAAAAGCAAGATTGGTGTTGTTTTGACTGCCGTTGTTTTAGTATCAAGATCAAATCAAGACAACAAAACTGGAGAAAGAAGTTCCTGGCGATAGTTTTTGGTTAATTCAGTGGAGGTTGCATAGCATGTGATGTTATTTGTGAGTAAGGCCTTTTTTGTATGTCGTCACTTGGTCTCATTGGGTAATTTCTCTATTAACCAAAAAGTATTGAGTGAAAGGGTCATATCTCTCTGAAGTATTGAGTGAAAGTATTGAAGTATTGAGTGAGAGGGTCATATCAGCTCTGAAGCTGATATTTGAGTTCTCTATGTTCAAGGGCCATATCATCTCAGTTTGCTTTTGCTCTCTTAATCCATGTCCAAACCATTTTGATTGGCAAACCAATAGCTGTGTTTTTGACACTTGATTGTTAGGCATGAGAACTGACACAAAGTTGGTCATGAATCTCAGTCGAAAGGATTTTCCTATGCACTGCATGAATTGCATCTAGTCAGGCCATAATGAGATAGATACGAAATAAATCGACAATATTCATAATTTAATCTTCCTTCTGAATACAATATCATTTCATATAATTTAGAAAATTCTGGAATTTTCAGTTACCAGAATTTGAAAAGCCTGATTTCGTTTTAATTTTCAGCTTTCTTGGAATTTGAGGTCTAAGCCGCCCCATCCACAACCCTGTAGCCTGGCGCCTGACCCTTCGTCTCCCCAAAAAACTGATTTATAGAATCTAGAGGATGTACGAAATCCCACCAGTGACATATCTGGTATAAACGTATGACCATTCCGATCCACAAAGTAAGCTTAAAGCAGAAATTTAAACTTCTATCTGTTCAAGCTTAATATATAAAAAAAAAAAAAAAAAAAAAAAAAAAAAAAAA
>JAQQPU010002221.1:5917-28330 GCA_029168905.1 Artemia sp. Kazakhstan ARC1039 | reverse complement strand
TTTTTTTTCCTAAAACGCGCTTTTTTTCGATAAAACTCAATAAACGCAAAAGATCCGCACTTCGGTTTCTTTGTTCAAACTCTTTATTCTAGCTTGAACCTACTTTCGACATGAACATGAACGGGATGAAAGGGCAGAGGGATGTAGAAAGGTTCTTGGACCCAAAACGGTCTTTCAATCACAGAGATGGGACTTTCTGTCAGGAATAGAGTTATAAAGGGATACAGAATGTCTACTTTTGTGTATACCAAGAAGTTGAAATGCTAATAAGCTTTTGGACACTTTGATTTTCTATGGTAGGCGTGAGGAGGCATTGGAGGGGCAATCGATCCATTTTATGCATTCAACAATACATTTTAAAAACCCACTCTTGATTCCGCTTCAAACAAGATACAACGTCCCTGTCTCTTAAAAATAAAATGAACGTTAGGGAGGGAGGGGGTGAAGTCAAGGAACCATTTTCTAGCTTCAATCGAGTATATTGAAAATCCTTAAATTATTCTGTTCGAACATTGGGTAACACACCTATGCTTCTACTAAAAAGTTAACCACACGCCGGAGGGACGACAATCGATCCGTATTATGAATTCAATAACATAAATTGAAAATCCTTGCAAGATTCCGCTTCAAACAAGATAAAAATGCCAATCTTTCTGGAGAATAAAAAAATAAAATTGGGAGGAGGGGCTTCAAGGGCCCACTTTATATCGCTCATTAAGCATACTGAAAACACTTGAATGATTCCGGTTCAAGTCTGGCGAAGCATTCCTGTCTTTCTGCTAAAAACATGGCACGTTGAGAGGTACAAGGGCATTGGGGTGCCTTTGCACCTTTGGATCTCCAGTCATTCCATTGAAATTCTTACGTGATTCTGGGTCAAACAAGGTGCAACATGCCTACCGTCATTCAAAAAAGTTTTGAAACAATCCCATTTAGTGTCTCCAGCTTGTGTTTACACCGAATCAGGACTTAACTCGTATAATAGAGCTGCACATTTAAATCTGAAGGAAAATATTCCTTTTACGGATATATATATTTGCTTATATTTCACCATAAGAAAATATTTTGTGATGGGACCAAGGAACCGCTACTCATCTCGAGAACTTTTAAATTCCCATCTAACTTCAATTTCAAACTAATATCTACTCACATTACCAGCTTGAACGAAAATTTCCAATCGAAAGTTGAGCCATGGTTCCAAGAAACAAGAACTTCACGGAACAGCTTCAGATAGTATTGTCTGACACTGATTGTGACACCACTTCAGCTCACACAATGTAGGCTCTTACTCAAAAACATGTAAAAACATCAGTTTTTGTCATAAAATATATAATATCGCATCAATCAATGACCTAACACTAACCCATATTCCATAATAACAACCTATATCCTAGCCCACAGCACTAAGAATGAACGAAACTTACTTGGTAAAATGTTACTGAGGGGTTCCAAGTGTGACATTTTTTCTAGACACACAGCCTCTGTAGGACTGCTAGAAAACTCATCCACATAGTGACTATTGGAAGTAGTAGGTTGGACTGTTACCGCACCATAGCTGCCCGATAATATAACTGCAGTGTCCTTTGCTTCTGGGCTAGGGAGCACACTCACTGGCCAACTTTCTATTTCTTGAGTGTGCAAACCACGAGCATCTGCAAGGAGAGGTTATAATTTCTAGGACTATAAATTACATCAGAGTCATAGAAGTAAAAAATGTGCATAATAAAATGAAACAGCATCTGGTAGAAAAGGGGAGGAAGAAGTTGTTCTACAACCTGTCGGTTCTCCTCAAATCAAATTGTAAATGACGCAACTTTAAATGTTTCAATTTTTTATATCTATCTTAAGAAGGCACCTGTAAATGGTAGAGAAGATAAAAATAATTGTTTACAATGAAAAATAAGTGAACTCAACAACACTGTCCTAGGCTGTCGTTGGTTAAAAGAAGCTACATCATTTTCAAAATAAAAGAATATAGGAAACTCACACTGAAGCGTACTCTAGTTGTCTGCAAGAAGAAATGAAGAGGATGGAGGTATGTCCTATCAAATTACTGGGACACTTGGCCTCGGAGCGTGGCGTGGAGCAATCCTTTTTGGAAATCAAAGGTGTTAATCAGGCCCCTGAGCCTGCAACTGCACGTGGTCTTTCATCATCGGTTGTAACTACCAAGTTAATAACTATTTTCACGCACCTGTCCTCTTTAGCCAGTTACCCAATCCTCACCCTCAGTTGTATCGACTGATACTCCCCATTTGACTGTCCTATGGGATGGTACTTCAGAGAAATTACTTTATGTTCCCCATGCAGCTGTACCTCGTATAATTTTACCGAAGTTATTCATTAGACGCTCGGTACTGGTTGCCTATGCTAATTTTCAACAATGAAGAGACAAGTAAGGTTCGATCAAGATGTGGATTTGGTTCCACCGTTGGAGGTTCAGAGGTTTTTGGAGCCCATCCCTTGACGCCTGGTGCTGTCCCATGCACAAGAGCCCCATTCTTTGTTACAGTCAAATTTTACTTCGAGAGGGTGAAGAAATTTCTTCTTTAATTGTGCTATAAGGGTCTTCTCACTAAATGACTAAGAGCCCATTGAGCACTTTTTGTTGATAGGTCGTTTAGTACTTGTATTCCCCTTCGACCGCGGGCCATGCCCAACCGTCCCTTCACGATATGAGAGCACGATAATTATCCACTTCTTCCTGCGGTCTTTCAAGCCCAAGTTTTTCGGCAATGAAGTCCAAGTCATGTATCCTCGTTAATACTGAAAGCACTTTAGATGACGGTGTATCTTCAGTCAGATGATGCCCGGCCAAGCAGAAGATGCAAACAGAAAACTAGGAAGAATATATTAAGGGAAAGTGGATGCCAAAAAGGCGAGAAGAGGAAAGTTGTCAATTTTTAAGTTTAAGCTTAGTGTTTTTGCCTTTATTTTATTTTGACCAAGAAGAACATGGTTATAACCATTTACCTTAATAGAGGAGTGCTGGGTGACGATAGACGGTATATTATTATTCACATAAATGTCCCTTTTCATTTGAAAATTTCATTTTTCATTTTTGTAAACCTTTGCAATTTTTCTTTTGTTAACTTCCTTTTTATTCTCATCAACGACTACGTTATAGGTAATTGACTGGTTGAATCACAATTAGCTAAATTCATCAAAATTGGCAAAGTACAAATTCTAAAAACATGAATCATACTTCTCAAAATTTTGGCGTATGTAAACCCAAGCTCCAACTCGACTTCCCGGCAAGATGATTGGAAGTAATTTGGAATTATACTGAAGCGTGACATTAGTTATCAGGAGTTATTCCGGCTCTAAAATTTTCCAGACGATGTTAGGTTTCAAGTGTTAATCTATAACTATATCTTAATATAGCTAATACAGAATATAGCAATAGCTATTCTGATTAGAATAGTAGTGCAAGTTACCTCCTAACGATGGTGGTAACTTACACTTTCTTTTCAACACATATTTTATAACCCATGCTCTTGACCAAACATATAAAAACAATTTCTAGAGAATTGCAAAATTTACTATGATAAGAAAATAAGTCGGCTCAATTAGCAGTATAGAGACAATGTAATTTTGTTCCTAGGTATTATCCAGAAATCTTTTTAACTGCAGATGCAGGAAAACTGATACTGTCTTTGTATTAAAAAGAAACGTAAATGAAATTGACCTTTTAAAGCCTGTATTTGGCCAAAAGAATATATGACCGTTTCTATTTACTCTAAAACAAGTTGCCTTCAAAACTGTTAGGTTTCTTTTTTCTTAACACGCAAGGAACAGTAAAGAACCCTTCTAGCAAAAGAAAAATAAATTTTCTTTCCTTTTAAAGGAATCTTTCCTCCCATGAGTGTACTGGCTGTTTACGAAGTTCGTTGGTCAGTTCGTGTGGAAGAAATGGAAAACACTAGAATATGGGAAATGCTACAAATGCGAGATTTATTGCCGAACCACGCCCATTGCTTAACGCAAACCTTAGTATTAATTTTATTTCGGCATGACATTTCATGTAAACAAAATGAGACAAGGATAAACGCCAAGCATTCCTTTTTTGATTTAAGGTTACAAAAAAAAAAAAAAAAAAAAAAAAAAATCACTAGTATAATCAACATATATATTCAAACTTTTGTGCTGAACAATCGACGTTTGATTATAGTCACAACATAATAATAATAATTTATTAATTGAGATTAAAATTACAATTAGGGAACTCTTAATATTAAAGAATTAATCCAAGTATACTTCAAATTTGCGGTTGAAACGAAGGCAAATTTGCAATAGGAAAAAAAATTATCTTTTTTTGAAAGTAAATTGAAATCATGATACATTATTCTATATAAACTTCAGCCCTTTGCCACAAAAGACTTTTGAAAACTGTTCGTTTTGAACTTCATTCAGGACATTACGCAAAAGCGAGGACGAACAAAATATGAGCTAGCTAATACACACAAAACTCCAATAAATAAACACTATTAGTAATGACGACTATTTTCTAGCTTGATTAATTCACCTTACCGAGACATTACAATTAATAGACAAATCAAATCACAGGGCCATTGGAAGTGCAATTTTTGAGACTAAAACTGAAAAGAAGTAAAAATTTGGTTGTCTAAAATACTTTAAAGAGCTATGAATCCTTACTGGAGACCGAATAGATTGGTCTCTCTTAGAATGTTCTCAACAATCCATCTTAATACCTTTCGTAAGTAATATGATAGCCCTCTACAGACTAAACTGTTTAAACCAAAGAACTAATGACACATTCTCCTCAAAACAAAATTAACAAATGAGTTGTTTAGAAAGACCTTTCCTATGCTCAAACAGGAGGATCCTGAATACAAATTTAATATTTTTATATTTTCGCTCTCTTTGCCATTACATAAAACGTGGTATTACGGAGAAATTTTTTTTTTTTAGGAACAATAGAAAAGTTATGATGGGATTTTCACATTCAGCATAAAAATTGAACAGAATGCACCAATTTCAACACAAAAAGGGAATAAACAATAAAATCCTAATTAAAACAAAAACTTCGCTATAAAGAAATTCAAACGATTATCACACAACAAGTATAAGTGATTGGCTGCATCAAAAGACTGAGAAGAATTTGCTAGACGTTTTCCAGAGAAATTGTCTACGAACTGTTTTGGATACCCGTCTTACTGACCGCTTCTTTAACAGTAAGCTATACGAAAAATGTGGTTTAATCCCGGGTTCAAGGGCTATAATGAGAGAAAGGTTGAGATGGCTAGGACACATTCTCAGGATGAAGGATGACATATTGCCAAAGATCGTCCTTGTTGGGCAACCATCTAGGGCCAAATGAAAAGCAGGTGTCCACGGTTTGGGTGGGAGGATGTAAAAAAGAAAGATTTAAGGGAAATGGGAACTTCCTGGGAGGGTGTAAAAAGGGAGGATTTGACTATATTGGGATCGAAGGGCATGCGGGCGTGCGTAGCTGTGTTGGAATCAGGCGGTTTGATCCTGCAGGGAGTAGTTAGTAGTAGTAGTACTGGTATAACTGACTGATAAAATTTTATTGAATCTTGATTTACATTTAGCATAATATACCGTGTTACAAACACAGTAGAAACACAATTAAACTTACAGATGAGTTTATTTTAGCTGTGACACTCAAAATCGCAAGTCTTACGATTAGGTCTGGGAACCTTCAAGATGACCCAAAAGCTGTATTGAAAGTAATCTGTACTGAATAAGTTCCCGTATCAAGAAGTTCAACTACTTAGAACTTCTTGAGAACAAGAAGCCATAATCTCAGATAAGAAGTAACTTCCCGGCTTTTACAACTAGAGCTAGTCCAAGCCAAGGATTATATATAAATAAAGAAGCAGATGTAACATTGTAGAAAAAGAGTGCAAAGTGCATTTCATCATGGTAAATGGTATTATTTTGGGGCACTTACTTTTAATTTATTTGATACATACTATTGATTGCTCTTTGGAAACATGGAGGAGCATTTGGACAAAAAATTGTTTTATTTGGATTCAACTCTTCATATTTATGGCTGACTGACTTCACATATTCGTTAGTTAAATATCTATTACAGTTTAATTAAAAAAAGGAAGTTACTTTCCAATCAACCAAAATAACAGTTACTTCCATAATTTAAGCCGAGGAAGGTGACATCTCAACTTGTACTACGAAATGTAATGTAAATGAAAAATTCAATGACTATTTCTTCCGAGAATACACACGCCGATCTATGTAATTTGTGATTTGGGACAAAGGCAAAAGAAAAAATGCTAGTGGCATTTGATGTTTGCGAAGATTTAAGTTTAATCATCTGCTTCCTTGACAAATTTGATGTTTTTAGCTAAATTCGAATGATCACCCTAGGAAAAAATGAGTCAATTCAGTGCTATCTATGCAAAATGTAAATTTCCCTGTTGGTAAAGGTGCGGGACAGTAAATCTCCAATGAAAGGTTTTTGACAAAGGCAACTTCAATGGTGTTCTCAAGAAGGATTTTTCTTAAAAAAGAAAAAGAAAATGATGATACGTACCTTACAGACAGTATCTAAATATGCTGCACTCTTAAAACTAACTTTATTCTCTGTTTCATAATATCCAAGCAATGTTCGGTTAGTTTTTAAATATACCATCTATACAAGCTAATACTTTATTACTTTACCTCAAAACTTAAAATCTCTTAATTGTTTCTTATGCGTGTCTAAAACCAAGTGATTACCAACACCCTAACAGACCCTACATCCTTAGATGTGTATTCGACTGAACCCTCTTTTAATAATCTACGACTCAAATGGTCTCATATGAGACCACCCTTCTTTGGAAAAAGTGAGAAATTTTATTTAGTGGCGAAACTTCTTTCTCTGGAAAAATAAAAAATTTCATATTTCGACGATAGCTGCTTTAGGGTTCTCATAGATTTCAAATTTCATTTTCCATCAAGAATGTAGGAATTTCTGGACACATCTCTCTCAGATTGGAAAGCTGATAGGTCCGATGGCCATGGAAACAAGAAGGCATCAAATAGAACAATATCCAGCTGAGATTTGGCACTGGCTATAAACATTTTATAAATTGGATGATAAGCTAGATGACAAAGTTGGGGAGGGTACCGCCCGATAGATCGCAAGGCATATGGTAAGGAAGGGAAATTACCTCCTAGTCTCCAAACCGTCGACTATTGTTTCTTTTTTTAGCACTGAAGCAATAGGTCTTGAGGCATGAGCTTCGACTTGGTTTAGCGAGCCCACCCATAACAACCAATACTAAAGTTATACCTCTCGTAAATTGTTTAGAGATTCCTGTAAATTGTTACAGGTGATCCGAACCATACAAAATCACATCATTAAGCGTTTAAAGTATAACCGATTAGCAAACGTTTCATGATTTCTGAACTGGGAATCGCATTACATCTACTAGCGTTACGTTACTGAAAAAAGAAACAACTTGTCATTTGGTAATATTTACACCAGTTTTACATATCTTCCACATATACGGTGTAACAGAGCAATCGCGAAAATAATTCATTTGGTTTTGCACTTTACTTTTAATGAACCTATTCCCTGGAAGATGGCTTCTGAATTTAAGTGGTAACAACCCAATTCATTGAAGGTATTAGCAAATTCTTAGTTTCTTGATTCGATCTATATGAATTTTACATACCAATGCAATTATGACTTTACTTTTAATATTAAATAAAAAAAGCAAGTTTTTTGTTAACTGAAAGTAAGGAGCGACATTAAAACTTAAAACGACCAGAAATTATTCCGTATATGAAAGGGGATGTCACCTCCTCAACGCCCCGCTCTTTACGCTAAAGTTTTTTATTGTTTAAAAAAGTAGAGTTGTGACAAAGTAAAATTTTAGTGTAAAGAGCGGGCGTTGAGGAGGGGACAGCCCCTTCCATATACGGAATAATTTCTGGTCGATTTAAGTTTTAATGTCGCTCCTTACTTTCAGTTAACAAAAAACTTGTTTTTTATTTAATTTCTGAAGGTTTTTGAATTAATGCAGGTTTTGAATTTGGCTCACCGTACACGAATAATTAAAACGAAATTTGCATATTAGTTTTACTCTTTATTTAACTAATAAAAACCTTATAATAACCTAAGTTTGATTTTTGTTCCATTTATTTAAGAATGACTCCTGAATCACAAAATCTGTTAAATTAGAATAATAACCTCTTTGAAAGTAAAAAAAAAAAAAAAAAAAAAAAAAAAAAAAAAAAAAAAAAAAAAAAACACAAGAGCGAGCTATTGGGGAGAGGCAACCCCCCTTATATACGTAATATTTTCTTTTCGTTTTATGTTTTAATATTGCACCTTACTTTCAGTTGAAAAAACATTTTATTTTAATTTAATTTCTGATTGTTTTTTGAATAATGCTGGGAAATCGAGCGCCATGGAATTTCTCTTACCCCATGAAAAATTCATCCATAGAAAGATCCTCTCTCCTCTCTCCGACCCCTCCCCCCACCCGAAAAAATACCCCTTGGAAAAGTCTGTATACTTCCCAATAACAAATTCTATATGTAAACAACGGGCAAAGTTTATAACTTGCAGCCCTTCCCCTGGGGACTGCGGGGGATTAAGTGGTCCTCAAAGACATTTAGATTTTTCGACTATGCTGAACAAAATGGCTAGCTCAAAATTTTGATCCGGTGACTTTGATAAAAAAATGAGCGTGAGAGGGGGCCTAGTTGCCCTCCAATTTTGTTGGTCACTTAAAAAGGGCACCAGAACTTTTAATTTCCGTTCGATTGAGCCCTCCCCCGACATTCCAGGACCACTGAGTCGACACGATCACCCCTGGAGAAAAAAAAAAGACAAATAGACACGCATCATGATCTTTCTTCTGGCAAAAAAATACAAAATTCCACTTTCTTGCAGATAGGAGCTTGAAACCTCTACAGTAAGGTTATCTGATACGCTGAATCAGACAGTATGATTTTCAATAAGATTCCATGACTTTTAGGGGGTGTTTCCCCCCTTTTTCGACATTAAGGCAAATTTTCTCAGGCTCGTAACTTTTGATGGGTAAGACTAAACTTGATGAAACTTATATATTTAAAATCAGCATAAAAATGTTTCTTTTGATGTATCTATTGGTATCAAAATTCCGTTTTTTAGAGTTTCGGTTACTATTGAGCCGGGTCGCTCCAAACTTAACTGTTTGATTAGAAAACGCTAAAAACACATCATGTATGGATATAAAAAATCTCTGTCAACCTCTTTTTGCCTTTTTTTTAAAGCAAAATATAAAGTAACTGACTGATTCCAGCCACTTCCCCAATTTCCTGACACAAAAGGAAAGTGTTGGCCTAAAATCCGAACCCCGGTTTCCCTCATTTGGCAAACAGAAAATAACTGCCAATATAACGAGCTACTGGTATAATTATACCGTTTAAGAAGTTGTCGGATAAGTGCCAAAGGATTCTTTTTTTTTACTTGAGAACCTTCGAACAATCTAGGATCACTGCATTGTCACATTTTGTAGTTTTGATTTTATATTTTTGCAACTCTTTTCTTTTTTTTGTCAGGAATTTACGATTTTTTTGTTGTCTTGCTTGTTTTTGTTGATCTAATTCTACCCTTTTCTTGTTTTTTAGCTACTCTCCTATATTTTACAATTTTGTAGAGCGTGTAAAAAAAAAAAAAAAAAAAAATTATTCCACTTAATTAGCGGAAATTACTGGACCAAAAGTACTAACTGTCGTGCAGTAATATTCGACCGATGGTTGTTGGTTGGACGATGAGTTGTTATTAGTAATAGTATTTGTAAGAGCACGGCTTTTGTTCCACGATTTCGCAGAAGAAGGAAGACTGTTGTACTTCCTCAGATGAGTCTAAATTTGAAATGTTACTTCTAAATCTGGAGCGGCCAGGGCGAGGAGGTTATATTTCTTAACCTCTTCCTTTTAACAGGTCAAAATTGGGAATCCCCAGAGGCAAAAAGAGAATATTTGGTGTTTTTGAAAAAAAAAAGAAAAAAAATCAAAACATATTTGCACTATAACTACTCAATTATTTATTTGAAATCTTTTCTCAAAGAAAAAAGCCAAAAATAGGAAATCTCCCCCGCCTTACCTTGGAAGGTATTAGACTAGAAAATGAATTTTGAAAATTGCATGCAAATTTATGTGTTTTTAAAACCCAAAGTAACACTGAGTTAATTCCCAGATACGAAATATTGCCAAACACAATTTTCCCTTTTCGATCTTCGGACTGAATTTGAGGAAGAACATCGAGGAAGATTTGCGGCCACTTTGGACAAGTTACAACAATAATTTAATAATAACTGCGCCGCCGTTATTCCAGGAACAAGATCAGAATATAATTAGTTTACTTTTGCTGGAAGAATTGGGACGGACAAAGGAAAATCGACAATTCGATATGGTTTTTAGTTAATTTTTTTTTTGTAAACCAAGATAATTTGGGAGAGACCAAGCAATAATCCCAAGAGAACAATGTGAGACAGCAATAAATCATGTAGGAAGTACGACAGGGCTACTATTAATTTTAGTAGTAGCTGTTGTTTATTCGAACACAGAAAAAAAAGAGAAAAAAAGGATGAGAGGAATCATGGCTTTTGAAGATATATATACATTTATTAGGCTAGCATTTAATTGCTTCCTCTATATCTTATTTTAAATGTAGTTTACCTACCACTTGGCAGTCTAACTATTCGCAGTTTGAGCAATCGTACACGTGTGCAGGTGTAGTCGGTTGGAGCAAGTGGAAAGCTTTTGATTGCCAGTGTTGAATCCGTGACAGACAGTATTCGGCTAGTATGCCAATAGAGACCCAAGGAGAGAGGGTCTGTCATTTCCCTTAAGACTCATCTGGTATGTAATGCCTGCTTGTTGTCATAGCAATGCTCAATGAGTTCTTTGGCGATCGCTAATGCAAGTAAGTGATTTTGACAACGCTAGGACTACAAGTGGAGTGCTTGTCAATGGGCTAGCGTTTTGGAAACCCTTTTAGACTGACGAAACCACAATTTGTTCAGTAAATCAGTAATGGTTCTGGTGCTATGGGTCGGTCTAAATCATACTTGAATACCTGTGGTAATTCTAGAGCTAATATATGCAAAATAGTCCAAACATCATGGAAAGAATGGTTTTATTAGATCAAGACCAATTAGGCTAGTCTCTTGGTGACTGAATAACTAATATTGAGAATTAAGGAAGACATAGTAAAATCAGGATTTCGACAGCCCCAACTCAGTAAAAATCCGCACATAAATAATGTGCTAGTGTCATCAGCTCTTTAATTCTGACTAATCTTTGATCACATGTTTTAGAGCTTGACTGTCTGGATATTTGACGTTTTAACATCAAACTTAGCTATGAGCTTCATTATACCTGCAATTTGATCGGTCGATAATTACACATTTAACACTATTCCTAATTGACCTCAACATTTTGATGGCTAAGTGATACCACCAAATTTAAACACTGATGCGCAGTAGACGTCAATTAAAATAAAAGAAAAAAAACATTACCAATTAAGCTAGGCGAGGCTGGCCCACAAAGTAAATAACTACAGTTGAAACACATTCCCCCATAATCGTATGGGTTCTTTGCTCCTTGGCCTCTTTTACCACTAAAAGATCCTTTTAGCTGCAAAAAAAAGATTTTAGGACATAACACAAAAAGGAGACAGAGAAGGAGAAAGGGAGATTAGAGAGAGTGAGAGAAAGAGAGGGAGGGAGAGAAAGAAAGAGAGAGAGAGAGAGAGAGAAAGGGACAGAGAAAGGAATAAAAAGAGAGAGAAAGAAAGGAAGAGAAAGACAGAGAGAGAGAGAGAGAGAGAGAGAGAGAGAGAGAGAGAGAGAGAGAGAGAGAGAGAGAGAGAGAGAGAGAGAGAGAGAGTGAGGGAGTGAGAGAGAGAGAGAGAAAGAGAGAGCTGTCAAAAATATTTGTCGACGGTTGCTTGTTTATAATTATAAATAAAATTGTAACTCCCCAAATTTTAACACATTCTTAAAAATCTGAGATAAAGAACTTACTTAAAACATGGTTAACTACCTCACAAAAGGAGAAAATAATAGAGCATATCAATAATTACGTGTAAGCGTGCTTATTTTTTCAGTTTTTGTTTAGCAAAAATTGATTATAAATATTTTCCCATTATTACGTTTAATCAGGCATTTTTGTATTGCGTAGGCATTTTTAAACAGTGATACTTTTGAACTGATTATTTGGAAATCTGAATTGTATTTTTACACGTTTGTATCAAGGCAATACAGCCTCAAAAAAAAAAAAAAAAAAAATAATAGTAATAATAAAAAAAAACCAATGAGAGCATACAACAGGAAGAATTAAAAGAAACAAATATATAACATATCGTAAGTGCAATCTTGCTACTATTCAATAAGAATACAGCAAATTTAGGCGATTCCTTCATTCATCGGAATTATGAAGTTGTGACCAAACAAAAAACTTTTTCCTTTTGTTTTTAACAACTCCTTCACTAGAAATAAAATAAATAAAATAAAACATTCCATTTGGGATTTATAAGATTTATTTTTTAGTTCGATATAAGGGTGCTCAATTCCGTTTGTATCTATATTATATTTATTTTTTTATTATATTCATTTTATATTTCTTTCTTTCTTTCAGAAAAGAAAAGTTGTTTTCTAAACCAGCCTTCACGTTCCAAAAACACTCCGAATATAATAATTCTATACTTTCAACGACTAAGAAAACAGATTTCCAAGCTATAATTTATCACGATTTATCCTCCCTTAGAAAGTTGGGCATAAATAAAAAACAAGCAGCGCAATTTGAAGAAGATTGATAGCCCTAATTTTCACCTTCGTTCCGAAATACAAATGAAAGCACTTAGATATGGCCAGTGAATAGGCAAAAAGAAACACTTAAGAGAGGCATATTGTATTAAAATAAATGAGGTAATTTAGATTTTGGTTACCAAATGACTTGAAAAATAAATAAAAATATAGGAGAAATGTAGAGTCATGCAGTGACTTGTGAGTAAGAGTTGCATACATTGAAAACACAAGTCACTGCATGACTCCTACATCAACGTGTTGTAATGATATTGCACCTGAGTGGGTGTGGCGCATTTCAGAAGTAAGAAATTATTATCGGATGAGGTTGCTAAGCATGAATGGTACTTAAGAGACGCCATTTTGGAGACCATATTGTATTAAAATAAATAAGGCCATTTAGATTTCGGTTACCAAATGACTTGAAAAATAAAGAAAAATAAACGAGCACGGAACAAGCCAAACGTCGGTCGTCTTAAAGTATGCTACTCTTACTCACAAGTCACTGCATGACGATTAATAAAAGTAAAACTCCACAGATAAAACATATACTATAAAAGGACAAATACAAGAGAATTCCATCAAAGAGAAAATTCAGGGCGTAAAAAAACAACTTATTTGTTATTGTTCTTTCCTTCTTAATTCTTACCTAAATAGTCGTGTTCGTATATGAATCTAATCGAACGCTATGATCAGGTCTTTTTTAGTAACTCTTGAGACAAAATCAAACTAGGTCACCATATTTAAGTAAGTATAAAAATAAAAAGAAAAAGAGAAGAAAAAATTGACAGGACTCTCGCTTTAAATATAGAAAAGCGTACATGTAATTATTTTCATCTTCGAAAAAAAGTCACGAAAGAGATTTTCAGTTAAGGCGGAGCCAGAACCTACCAAAGGTGGCCGACCTTCGTTGAAGTACCATCAAAAAACGCTCCTATTGCAAGCAGCGCCTCATCACGACATAAAATAAAAGATGATACTATTCAGTTTTTCCCACATTTTCTTTATTTGACAAACGTACATTTTTTTTTCTTGAAAAGGGAATATGGTAAAGTAGAAAGAAAAGGAAAGGCTAAAAACTGCATTGTTAGACCGGATTTTCCGAAATGTTATCAGTTGAAAAATTTCATCTGTAAATGTGTCTCTTCACAAATTAAATAAGCTCATCCTCTCTTTAAGCTAGATTAAATAAATAAAAAAAAAATGTTTAACTGAAAGTAAGGAACGACGTTAAAACTTAAAACGAACAGAAATTATTCCGTATATGAAAGGGGCTGTCCACTCCTCAACGCCTCGCTCTTTACGCTAAAGTTTTTTATTGTTTAAAAAAATAGAGTTATGAGAAAGTCAAACTTTAGCGTAAAGAGCGAGGCGTTGAGGATGGGAGATCCCCTTTCATATACGGAATAATTTCTGTTTGTTTTAAGTATTAACGTCGCTCCTTACTTTCAGTTAAAAAAGATTGTTTTTTTTATTTAATTTTTGAACGTTCTTGAATTAATGCAGGTTTTGATTTTGGCTCACCGTACATGAATAATTAAAACAAAATTTGCATATTAATTTTACTTTTATTTGGTTCAATGGCTTTCTCGAAACTTGTTTAATTTTATTTACGAACGTTTTTATTAGTAATAAATATAGGTAACTTACGAATTAACTTACGTAACGAACTTCTATATCCATATATTTTTAATACGTATATTAGGGGGTTCGCCCCCTAGTCAATACGTTGCTTTTTAAGCTAAAGTTCGAATTTTGTTCCAATTTTTTAAAAATGACCGCTTAATCACAAAGGCCATTAATAGAATAAATAGCTCTTATGAAAGTACTAAAAAATCTTTGGCTTAAAGAGCGAGGTATTGACTAGGGGGTGAACCCAATCATATATGTAATATTTTCTGTTCGTTTTAAGTTCTGATGTTGCTGCTTACTTTCAGTAGAAAAAACTTGTTGTTTTTTAAATTTAATTTCTGATCTTTTCTTTAAATAATGCTGGGAAATCCGGCGTACACTTCATAGCAATGTCCCTTCCCCCATGAAAATTTCCTTCATGGAAAGATCCTCCCACATAACCCCCCCCCCCCCCCTACCAGAAAAAATTCCCCCTGAAAACATCTGTATACTTCCCAATAACCAATACTATATGTTAACATTGGGTAAAGTTCATAGCTTTCAGCCTCCCCCCGAGGACTTCGGGGGATTAAGTCATCCTAAAAGACATAGTTATCATATTTTTGACCATGCTGAAAGAAATGGCTATCTCAAAATTTTGATCGGGTGACTTTGGGAAAAAATGAGCGTGGGAGAGGGCCTAGTTGCCCTCAATTTTTTTGGTCACTTAAAAAGGGCACTATAACTTTTAATTTCCGTTCCAATGAGCCCTCCCACGATATTCTAGGACCACTGGGTCGATACCATCACCCCTGAAAAAAAAAACAACAAAAAAACAAATAAACACGCATCTGTGATCTTTCTTCTGGCAAAAAAAATGCAAAATTCCACACTTTTGTAGATAGAAGCTTGAAACCTCTACAGTAGGGTTCTCTGATACACTGAATATGATGGTGTGATTTTCATTAAGGTTCAATAACTTTTAGGGGGTTTTTCTGTCTTTTTTCGAAAATCATCCAAATTTTCTCAGGCGCGTAACTTTTGATGGATAGGACTAAACTTGATGAAACTTGTATATTTGAAATCAGCATTAAAATCTGATTCTTTTGATGTATCTATTGGTATAAAATCTAGAGTTTCAATTTAGAGTTCCGTTTTCTAGAGTTTCAATTACCATTGAGCCGGGTCGCTCCTTACTTACAGTTCGCTACCACGAACTGTTTGATACAAGATATTCCTTAAGAAGCGTAATTTTCCATAAACTGCTGATAATAATAATACGTATTTAAAAACAAAAAATTCACAAAAAAGCGAGAGAAAAATGCTATACACTTGAAGACAATTAATTTTGTCAATTATAATTTTAATGAAGTTATCTGTCGCAACAACTAACGAAGTCATTCACGTCACATTCAATTGCCTCATTTCAGATTCCTTCGAAAAAAAAAGGAGTGTTGCTTTTCTATTCAAATGCAAGATTAAATGATTCCGTTAACCTCCTGTAAACCAAAAAAAAGAGAGAGAAAAAAAAATGCTTAGCACGGAGGTATAGCCGACATATTTGGGAAGAGAATGGTCGGTTTTTTATTGGTGTAATTTCTTATATTAATATTTTGCAACAGCTTATCGACTGTTTTACATTGATTCTAACAACATTTATTTTGTTGGATCTTTTGGTGCTTTAATAACTGAAAAGACAGTGTGCATCTCCTGTAAAAGGACGTTGCTAGTCAGAAAAATAAACGTCGGGGTACTTTTTTTTAGAACATTCTTGTTGAACAATTGCTCGTCACGGGCAAAATGCACAAAAAGTATGAAGAAACGTCAGTAGAAAATCAATCCTCAGTTGGAAGAAGGGAGAAACGATAGTGGTCGTAGCCCTTTCAGAGGGCATTTTAATTTTGAGGAGCAAAGCAAAAACGGTAAAAATAAAATTTTGGGTTACAAGATGCAAGAGTGACACATCTTTCTACAGCTATAAACTACTTTGGGTATTAACCTTTATTGCGTATACTTTGGGTTTTAGCTGGTATTAACCAGAATTAAGCATGAATAAACCTATAGAGTGAAACAGTTTTTTTCTATTTCCGGATTCCACTATTCTCTAGAAAATTTCGACAAGATGGTATCACTTCATCTATTAAATGATAAAATATATGAGAAATACGAGCTTACATCTTCATTAGTCGTTTGACTGGACATAATTAAACATGTATGATAGCAGGCAAGGCACAACACACTCCAAACACTGAAGAAGCATATCACAGCAACTGTTAGTGTAGTTGGGGAGTCTCTGATAGCATCCATTAGGTCTTTTGATTCACCGATGGTTACTGAAAAAGAAGACATACAAAGAAAAAGAAATTCAAACAATACCATCCAATCACGCTAACAAAGAGTAACACAATCAAGCATAAAACTTTGTATTTTACATCAAAGAAGGTAAACTTTCACATTTGATTTTCAAAGAAAATATCTTCCAACACAAACGTTGTAAAAAGAAATGATATATCAAACACCACGTATGCCCACCAGAAAAAAAAATCTTCAGGCCCACCCCAATTAAGTACGAGGGCTATTCAGAAAACTAGGGAACATTTCCGTCTGACGCCGCTAGGCGCGCGGCGATCACGTACGTTTTGGTGTGCGCGTGCTTGTAGCTTCGGTCGGCATCCAGCCGTGAAAACGAGAACATCTCCGCGCTGCCCGTTTTCCCAATATTCCAATTTAAAATGTGCGCTGAAATTTCAAATCCCGCCAGTTGTGAAGTCCGGTCCGTAATACGGTTTTTGTTACAAAAAAAACGACAGAAATTCAACGGCAACTATGCGAAGTGTATGGCAACGACGCTATGAATGAAAGTTCAGTGCGAAAATGGTGTATCCGGTTTAAAAATGGTCGAACCAACGTGCATGATGAAGAGAGGAATGGACGCCCGAGCATTGTGACAGACGATCTTCTCGCCAAAGTTGATGAGAAGATTCGTGAAAACCGTTGCTTCACAATGACGGAGCTTTCGCTTTGCTTCCCACAAGTTTCACGGACTTTTTTGTTTGAAATTGTGACTCACAAGCTTGGCTACCATAAATTTTGTGCAAGATGGGTGCCAAAAATGCTTTCAGACCTCCATAAAGGTCAGCGAATGGGAGCAGCCTTAACATTTCTTGACGCCTACCACACACATGGTGATTCCTTACTGGATCGAATCGTAACGGGTGACGAGACGTGGATGAAGCACGTAAATTGCGAGACAAAATTGTAGTCCATGGAATGGGGGCACACAAATTCCCCCCAAAAAACAAAAATTTCTTTGCAAACCTTGTCAGCGAGGAAGATTATGACTACTGTTTTTTGGGATAGGCAAGGTGTGCTGCTTATTGACTTTCTCGAGCGTGGTGCAACAATCAACTCTGATCGGTACTGCCAAACATTGCGCAAGTTTAGAAGAGCAGTGCAAAACAAGCGCCGAGGAAAGTTATCGTCAAATTTTTTATTTTTTTTCATGACAATGCCCGACCGCACACGGCAAATCGAACTGCAGAACATCTTGACTCATTCAAATGGGAGATTATCCCACACCCACCCTACAGTCCTGTCCTAGCACCGAGTGATTTTCACTTGTTTCCGAAAATGAAGAACTGGCTAGCGACACAACGTTTTGATGACGACGACGAGCTCCGGGCATGCGTCACTGAGTGGCTGAGATCGCAGGCGGCGGATTTCTATGACGAAGAAATTTCGAAGCTTGTCCACCGCTATGATAAGTGCCTTAATTTGTTTGGTGACTATGTAGAAAAGTAGCATTTCAGTCACTCTTTCAGATGTATATAACAAAATATTTTTCCGGTACTAGTTTTTTTTTTATTAAAAAACGTTCCCTAGTTTCTGAATAGCCCTCGTATCTACAATTTACCACGTAAAATACTACATTTTCCGAATAGTGCATCTTTTTCACATTTTTTTTTCGAATTTACCCTACCCACAAGAAATAAATCCCAAAGCAAGTGGCTTTAAGAGGCAATCATACTCTTCAGTGATCCAAAGAACAATCTTAAGTGTCTAACTAGCAATATACTGTAGCATATTCAAATCTCTCACCCCTTCTGCCAGCCCCACGAAGACACCTTCCACCTTTCAAGAATCTCAACTTTTTTTCACATTTTCAAACTTCTAAAAATTTTGATTTCCAGATTTTTACAACTAACCCCTTCATACCGCAAGAACCAGTGTTTTTTTTTTAATTCTGCATTTCTTCAGCATAATTTCACAGCTTGACGACATACACATTTCACATTTGAAGAATCTTAATAAATTTCACATTTTTAACTTCTAAGACTTTAACTTTCAGAATTTGATAACTAAGCCCTTCGTGATTCACGAGTCACAGCTTTTTTCACAATTCCACATTGCTTCGGCTTATTTTCACAATTTGACAACACTGTCTTAACATTTCATGAATCTCAGCAAATTTCGAATTTTCAGACTTCTAAGACCTTCGATTTCAGAATGTGATTTCTAGATCTTTCATAATTCAAGAAGATTAACAGTTTTTCTGAAGTCCAGAGTTTTAAGGCTGTTATTTCACGAGCCTTACAAAAACAAAACATTTCATATTTCAAGAATCTCAAATTTCTTAAGGATTTTGGAGTTCTAACACTTTTTATTGTTAGATTTAAGGAACGTTTCCCTATGAATGAATTCATTTTTTTAAACAATTTGAGTTTTCTAAGACTTGTTTTATTTATTTTCAGGTTACTGCAAGCAAACCCTTAATATTTAAAGAAATTCCTTTTTTTTAAATTCTTAAGACTTCTGGGGGCTTGGAAGTTGCTTTAAAAATCCTCAAAAACACAAAAATTCAGTGTGCCATGTATGGAATTAGGGAAGGATTGATATAAATCTTGGAAGTATTTATTAAAAACTTGCGTTTCATCTGCCAAACCCAGCTCAAAAAGGCAAAAGTTCATAAAACACCATAATTTAGCACAGTACGTCAATATAGTGATATTAATAAATTTTCGAGTCAATGGGGAAGACTCATAAACAAGAAATTCAGCAAAAGTCAACAGGCACATCTGAAAACTGATCATGACAAAAATCAAGGCTATCGACTCGATGTCACAAAATTTAACCTCTCGAATCAATAAGAGATCCGTCAACGGTACCCTTATGAAAACCCAATAAGACAAAATTCAAGATGTTCGAGCCAATAAGGGGAACTCAACAACAGAAAACACAACATAAACAACAGAAAGCCGTTGTGACGAAATCCGTTGTGACGAAATTTAACCTCTCAAGTCAATACAGGAGACTCGTCAACTGAGACTGAAAATCTGAAATTTAATAACATTCTTAAAATTCGAAGGCTTTGAATTGTTCAAGTGCAAAAAAAGATCTAAGAACGTCGGAATAATGAAAAAGTTTAAGATTCTTGAAAGTGTAAAGGCATTATGTTATGAAAATGTAAGAAAGTTTTAAGTGTCAGAAGTGTTAAAATGTGGAATATCTTAAAATTCTCGAAATGTAAGGGCTCTTGGCTATAAATATATAAAAATTAAGTCTATCATTTATAACATTTTGAAAAAAGCTGAGATTCTTCAAAGTTGAAGGCTTTGAGTTATCAAATTATGAAAGTTAGGTCTAAGAATTGTGTAACTTTAAAAAAAAGGGTAAGATTATCAGAAGTTTGAAACTAATTTGCTGTTTAATGATTTTTGTCTAGGTTGATCTAGATTTGGTGTATTAATTTGTACAGTTGCTAGTGTTTCCAGATGTGTATACTATTTTTGTGTTTGCCTGTGATTGGCCTTTAAAAGGCTTAGAGTTTTTTTTTAAATGAGGAAGACTTTTTTCGCAAGGCTGACTCTCCGTTTAAAAGTTACCAAATCAAATAACAATTCTTTACAAAATTCGTGGTTACAAAAAGAAGGGTTAAAAGGTTAAAGAGTTAGAGCAAGCTTTAAAGGGTTAACAGGGTTAGAAAGAGTAAAAAAGAGATCAAAGGGTTAAAAGAAAAAAATTGGGAGAAACAACCTCCATCCCCTTCTCTCAGTGGCTTCAACGGGATCACTAAGCGATTTTCTCAATCAATGGAGAAAAATATCATAATTGGTATTTATCTGCAATAATCTTGTGAATTGAAGAGTTATGGAAACAAACAGGTAACTTATGCAAAATTTCATAAAGTTATTTACTTGAATATCATTTTCAATGAAAGACAGCTTGACATGAATAAACAGTTATGAAAGTTTTTTTTAAACGTTAAAAGTTATTATGGAAGAATTTGAAAGAAGATTTTGATTTACTAACAGAATTACAAGTAACTTGAGTGAAGCAGAAGAGAGCAAGGAGACAAAAGAAGCAGAAAAGACAGGAGGAAGGGGAGAGGCAGAAAAAGAGAGAGATACAGAGAGAAAAAAGGGAGACAGAGAGAAGAGAGAGAGACAGAGAGAAAATTAGAGAGAAACCGAGGGAAAAAGAGAGAGGAGCGACAAAGAGGAATGAAATTAAAAATAAAAAACAACTTACTTAGCATCAAATGAGTTACACTACAGGAAAATATATAGATGCAATATACTGCAAGTGACACAATAAAAGAATAGAAAAATCGATAATTGCGCTTTCCCACGCAGTTTCCAACCCACGGACAATGATGATCAAACCGATCTGAAACAATACAAGTTCATTAGGTATATTCCCTAAAAGACGTCAATTTACTTCTGCAGCAACGATCAATGAAAAAATCTAATTGCTGGGCTACAGAAAGACAATAGCACAGAAACAAAACAACAGTTATAATGTTTCTTAAGAATAGTTATTAGTTCCTTGAGACAACAAAAGAGCAAGATACAATCCACAAAGAGAACGTGTAGATAGAGTTTTTATTTAATGCTAAAAGACTCAGAGTATCTATTTTTTCCTAACCAACTAGCAATAAACAGAAACTTCATTATTTATTCTCTTGGAAAGCTTGACCATAAATTTCTGAGGTTTTCAACTAAAATAAAGCATACTTAAATAAAAACTGTATTGCAGAATTTAAAGAAAAAAAAATATTAGACATTGAAGAGAAATCCAGATTAGCTAAATTGTCTTTAGAATATTAATTCCATAAAAACGACACATCTAAAATGATTCTTCTAGGCACATAAGATTAGTAATAATCAATACCAAATTGTCAGATTACAAATGCAGATGCATTTTTTCTGTCATTGCGGCATTTTGCTATAAAATCAGAAATATAACATTAAATAGAAAATCAATCAGAAATATGAAGATATTTTCAACTATGTATTTTTGATAAGTATGAGAGGGTACTCTAATGACTCGATGGAAACTGTCCTGTCCTAAATATTACTAGTTAAAGTTTATTCATTTTCTGAAGGGATATCAAGCTTCTCCTAATTTATCATAAATTTATTTTTCAAATAGTTCTATTCAGTAGAACAAATAAACATTTGGCTGGGTTTGTAAACATTCTTCTTGATGAAAATCATCTTAGATGTATAACATAGCTTTGATAAAAATAAAGATTTACATGGATTTCTGGTGTTTAAGAAAGTATAAACGTATTTTTAACGCTGCAAATTCTCTTTTGATCCTTATCCTCATTTATATTATAGCCTATATCTCTTGTAGCTCAAATAATTCCCTGGAAACTTCTCCTTCTTTCCTAAAATTGTCTTCAAAGGCGTATGATGAGCCTAAACATCATTCAAGACGCTAACAATTCAACACCTAATCCCTCATTTTATCTGAGTTCACTTTGTATTTTACTAATTAATTGAAAGCCCGTATGCAAAAACAAAAGAAAGGACGGAGCATAAAAAAACACAGAAAAAAAGCGAACAGTAACTGTTTAATCAGCTATGACAACATTAATAAATTGAACACTAACACGAGAAGAGAGAAAAAAAAGAAACACAACTAAAATAAACTAAATAAGAATTCGAAACCATTGAAACCCTTCAATTTTCTTTTCATGTTTTTCAATCAGTTTTGAAACTGCAAG
>JAQQPU010002220.1:51528-62540 GCA_029168905.1 Artemia sp. Kazakhstan ARC1039 | reverse complement strand
CCTCGAAAAAAATCCTGGATCCGCCCTTGTTAAAACTAACAATTTTTACTTAACGCACTCAAATTTCTCTTAGGAGTAACATTTTTTGACAATGATAACACCTTTTTCGCTTGAACTAGCAAGTTTTCTGTCAAATATACTAATTTTTTCTTAGAAGTAACAATTTTTAGTTATGATAACAAGTTTTCTGCCAGAAGTAGCTAGTTTTACTTAACACTAACATATTTCCTCTTCGAAGTATCAACTTTTTTCCTTAAAATTAACAAGTTTTTACTTAACACACTCAAATTTCTCTTAGAAGTATCAGGTTTTGCTTAGCAGTAACAAATTTATTCTAATAACAACAAGTTTTCCGTCAAAGATAATAAATTTCTCATAGAAGTAACAATTTTTCGTCAGTGACAACAAGTTATCTTTTAGAAGTAAACCAAATTTTTCTTAGTAGTAACAATTTTCTCTTTACGATAAGAAGGTTTCTACCAGAAGTAGTAAGTTTTCCTGATCACTAACAAACTTTCTGTTCAAACTAACAACTTTTTTTCTTAGTAATAACAAACTTTTACCTAACACTATCAAATTTCCCTTAGAAGTAACAATTTTTCACCAGTGATAACAAGTTTTCAGCCAGAAGTAGCAAGTTTTCTTAACACTACCAAATTTCTCTTAGAAGTAACAATTTTTTCATTTATGATTACAAGTTTTCTGTCAGAAGTAGCAAGTGATAGTTAACTCTATCACATTTTCTTTTCGAAGTAACAATTTTTTCCTCAATACTAACAAACTTTTACTTAACACTATCAAATATCTCTTAAAAGTATGAGGTTTTTTCTTAACAGTAACAAATTTTTTCTAATAAGATCAATTTTTCTGTCAAAGATAACAAATTTCTAATAGAAGTAACAATTTTTCGTCAATGAAAACAAGTTATCTTTTAGAAGTCAACCAAATTTTTCTTAGAAGTAACAATTTTCTCGTTACGATAAGAAGATTTCTACCAGAAGTAGTAAGTTTTCCTTATCACTAACGAATTTTCTCTTACATCTAACAACTTTTTTTTCTTAGTACTAACAAGCTTTTACCTAATAATATCAAATTTTCCTTAGAAGTAACAATTTTTCACCAGTGATAACAAGTTTTCTGCCACTAACAAATTTTTTCTTCGAAGTAACAACTTTTTTCCTCAGTACAAACAAACATCTACCTAACACTACCAAATTTCTCTTAGAAGTAACAATTTTTTTATTCATGATAACAAGTTTTCTGTCAGAAGTAGCAAGTGATCCTTAATTCTCTCAGATTTTTCTCTTCGAATTAACAAATTTTCCTCAATACTAACTAACTCTTACTTAACACTATCAAATATCTCTTAGAAGTAACAGGTTTTTTCTTAACAGTAACAAATTTTTTCTAATTACATCAAGTTTTCCGTCAAGGATAACAAATTTATCTTAGAAGTAACAGTTTTTCGTCAATAATAACAAGTTTTCTGTTAGAATTAGAAAAGTTTCTGTCAAAGTTAGGTTTTTCTAAGTTTAAATTAGGTTCATCTAACTTAGGTTAACCTTAGCACTCATGCTGACCTAAGTTACATGAACCTAACCTAAACGTAGAGAAACCTAACTTTAAACGCAGAGAAACCTAACATTCTGCTTCTAACAGAAAACTTGTTATCAGTGACGAAAAATTGTTATTTTTAAGAGAGATTTGTTGTCTTTGCCGGAAAAATTGGTGCTATTTGAAATTTTTGTTACTGTTAAGAAAAACCTGTTACTTCTAAGATAAGTTTGGGTTTGTTAAGTAAAAGTTTTTTGTTATATAAGTAAAAGATTTTTGTTAGTATTAAGGAAAAATGTTGTTACTTCGATGAGAAAATTTGTTAGTGTTAAGGAAAACTTGATACTTCCGACAGAAAATTTGTTATCAGAAACGGAAAAAAAAATTCTAAGAAAAATTTGTTATCTTTGTTGGAAAACCTTCTACTTCTAACTGAAAACTTGCTGTCAGTGACGAAAACTGTTACTTTTAAGTAAACTTTGTTATCTTTGTCGGATAAGTTGGTGTTATTAGAAAAAACTTTAATGCTAAGAAAAAAAAACCTGTTACTTCTAAGAGAAAAATTTTAAAGTGTTTACAAAGAGTTTGTTAGTATTCAGGAAAAAGTTGTTACTTCGATGGGAAAATTTGTTAATGTTAAGGAAAACTTTCTAGTTCTGACAGAAAAGTTGTTATCATAAATATACCATTGTTACTTCTAAGAGATATTTAATAGTGTTTGGTAAAAGTTTGTTATTATAATGGAAAAGTTGGTAACTCGATGAGAAACTTTGTTAGAGTTAAGGAAAACTTGCTACTTCTGACATTAAACTGGTTATTAAAAACAAAAAAAATGTTACTTATAAGAAAGTGTGTGTGGGTGTTTGTATGTTTCAAACGTTGGAAGACGCTTGCACTGGTGATGACTGATGTCTTAGGAGTAGTAGAACGTGATTATTGCTTATTGTCAAGAGACATTAAACCAAGAAGGTATTCCAGGAAAAAAATCATATTCTCTAACGTTCTTACAAAGCAACAAGTGAGAAACAAATGTGTCTTATCGCTATAAAATATTACAGCCCAGAAAGGCAGTGTGTTCCAGGAAATATCATAAGGTGCTTATCTAGATGATAGAGTCAATCCTAGAACTCCGGACAAGGTCATAGAAATCAAGACCATATCATCGAAATTGTGATAAAGTTTAGAAATCATGGTCAATTTTTATGCAATCATTAGCAAAACAATGAAACCTTGTCAATTTCATAAGAAAACAGAGTAAACTATAGGATCTTGGGTTACCCTAGAAATCAAGGCCACCGTGGAAATCAATGGCAAAGTCTAGAAATCGCGGTTTACCTGTAAAATCATTACCAAGACAAAGAAGGCTCAAGAGGGGTTTTAAACACTCTGTGGCGTGAATTGTATTGGAGTTTGGGTAACTACTCTTCTCGCAAGAATATTTTTCATCCTCTCACATTAGGTACCTTTGCTTAAGATGTGCACCACCGTTAATACACAGCACCCGCGTTTATGCCGTGCTCAGGGGGGATTCCCCCATGGGGTCCTTTTAGTCTAGCTTGTGATATACAATGGCGTTATTCATATTAGACCTGGTCCCGGAAATCCTGGGGATCATCCAGAAAAAAAGATTAGAAATAATGCCAATATAGAAAAAGTAATAGAATGTCTGGAATCCCGGGTGGTCTGCCAGGGGTGGGAATCTGGTCCGGGCGGGAATCTTGCCAGGGCAGGAATCTTGCCATGGTGGCAATCTTGCAAGGGTTTAATTCTTGCCAGGGGTAGGAATCTTGCCAGCTGAGTGCTAGAAACAGGGATGATATGATGTTAGAGGGTTGTCGTTGAAAATCAATGATAATTTCCCTCTTATTACTACTTTTAATATATTTCAAGAAAGACCATTTTTAATCTCCTTTATCGTCTAGCCTAAGTCCAGATTTTTTCCTCGGAATGAGTAGACACAGACCACCCTCCCCCACAGTGCGCGGGATGGCGGGAGTATGTCCCCGGAATGAGTAGGCACAGACCAAAATCTCCCACAGCTCGCGGGATGGGTGTGAAAAAGAATTTTTCCCCATTGCGCGTTTTGATATTTTTGCTGAAAAACGCCCCCCGGGGTTGTTCATGGTTGAGATAAAGCGCTCGGGTTTGCTGGACACTTCCTCGGAGGCGGCCAGTGACAGGGCTGGCACCCTAATGGACGGAGGGTGGATAACACTAAATATACACTTAAAATTAGTGCTTTGCGTAACGAAGGAAAATTATAAATAAAAGGGCAGTGTTGAGCTTGTGACGGAAAAGATGGCCCCCCTACACAGACGGGCCCCCTCCCCGGAGTCAACTACCCACATCGTTCCTTAAATTACGCATGTTATTGTTTATATTTTATCCCTTTTTAAGCCATTTCATGTTTTGTTTTTCTAATTTGCATTGACCTGTCTCAAAAACATTGTATTTTGTTAAAGGCTCTCAGATATACCTAAATAGTGACTAAAAAAATTCTAGGAGCCCCCCAGCTTTCTTTAGTTAGTGCATGTTATTGTTTGTATATTATATCCCATTTTAAGCCATTTCTTGTTTTGATTTTACGATTGCTTCGTCGTGTATCAAAAACGCTGTATTTCATCAAGGGCTCTTTTTTTTTTTTTTTTTTTTTTTTTTTTTTTTTTTCTTTTTTTCTTAATTCCCACCTCCTCTCCTCTCGGTGACTTTCAAATTTTCTTTAACAATATCTCATAATTTATTTAATGTCACCTACTCTTTTCTTAAAAAAAGAAAAAAAAAACTTCTTCAAAAAAAAAAAAAAAAATCCATATATTAAAATTATATAAAATTGAGCATTCCAAAATATATCAGGTTATAAAAATAGAGGTATACTACATTTCTAATTTCATATACCATTTAGGTTCATCCGATATCTCAGGCTGCCCTTCCCCCTTAAAGCACCCCTTCCATCGTGACCTTAAATTACACTTTTCAAATCCTTTTTCATCAACCTCTATTTACCCCGATATATAATTTACATTTACCCCTATCCCCCAAAATAACAATATAAAAAAAAAAAAAGAGAAAGAAATGAAAAACTCTACCTTTACAAAAAAAAAATACTAACAGGTAGAATGTCTCATTATCCCTTCACTTCATTTCCTTTACTTTTATTACTCATCTTACCTTTCCCCTTTGGCTGCTCAATTCTCTTTAAACTTTATCTTTATCCTACTTTTAAAACTTCTCAAATCCCTTTAAAACTTTAACTTTATCCTACTTTTAATACTTATTTCATATATCATTATTTTATCATTCATTCATTATCATCAAGGGCTCTTAATGTGTAATGTAATTAATTTACCTCTGGCTGCTAGAAGCCAATCATCTTTCTTTAATTAATGTATGTTATTGTTTATATATTTTATCGCATTTTTTTCGAAGTCGTGGTCATGCTTACATGGAATTCCCCCAGGTTTAGACCTTCTTAAGACCATAGGCGGGCGTGCCTTGTTTGTCTCTCATTACAGGCAATCTAACGGTCTTATGTCAATTTTGAATTCCTGATTAGCATGCCTAAGACTCTAGGCAGGCATGCCTTTCCAAAAACTAACCTGAAAAGTATGTGTCCATTAAGAGAGTCATGCATACTCCTGCCATTTACCCGTGCCCCAGCCATTTAACCATTTGCCTCTCAATTACTTAGACTATCTGTCTTGGCTTTTCTCTGTCTACAATTAGCAATGTCTTGATGCAACCTATGCAACCTGTTGCAAAATACTTGATAACTTCAATTCAAAATCAACGGACTCGTTAGCCTACGTACGCGCGCGTACATAGGCTAACCTAACCTAACCTATGGTTTTGGTATTTCTGTGCAATAATGAGGAATTTTGTGGTTATGTTAGTTTAGTATTGTCATCAATATCTATTGTCTCCCTCCTCGACACCTAGCTCTTACGCTAAAGTTCGGATTCTCTCCGTTCCGTCACCACGGAATTTAAGAAAATTTAGGATTAAAATGAAACTTTTTATCTTCATGGAAAATATTCACAATCATAGTAAAACTTTTCCTATCTTCTATGGAAAAATTTGGAACAGAACTTAAAATTTTTTATGTCTTTGAGAAATTAAGAACTGAAGTGGAAGCTTTTTTCAATTTCTCTGGTAAATTTCAGAATTGAGCTAACTTTTTCTCTTCTTTAAGAAAATTCAGAAAAGAACTTGAACATTTTGTACTTCTACGAGAATACTCAGAATTAAAGTGTATCTCCTTATCGTCATGGCAAATATCCACGATCAAAGTATAACTTTTTTCTATCTTCTACGAAAAATTTGGAACAGAATTTGAAGTTTTCTTCACTTCTTTGAGAAAATATATAATTAAAGCTGAACTTTTTCTCTTCGCGGAGGAAAAATTCAGAATTGATGTATCTAGGGTAAAATTTTGAACATAAATTTAAATTTTTTCATCTCTTTGAGAAAAATCGGAAGTGAAATTATAAAAAATTAGAATTGAAATGAAACTTTTTATCTTCATGGAAAATATACACAATCATCGTATAAATTTTCCTATCTTCCACGGAAAAATTTAGAACAGAACTTTAGATTTTTATGTCATTTGAGAAATTAAGAACTGAAGTGGAACCTTTTTATTTCTTGAAAAAATAGAATGGATCTGTAAGTTCTTTGGTAATTCCGAATTGATCCAATTTTTCACAATCAATGTTTAACTTTTTCTATCTTCTATGAAAAATTTGGAACAGTACTTTAATTTTTTTCATCTCTTTGAGAAAAATCCGAACTGAAGCTGAACCTTTTTATATTCTTTGGAAAAAAAATAGAATTGATCTGTAACTAATTTCCTTTTCATCGAAAAAGTTCAGAAGAGAACTTGAACTTTCCCCCAATTCGTTGAGAAAATTTAGAATTAAAGTGGAACTTTTAATCTTCATGAAAAATATTCACAACTATGGTATAACTTTTTCTATCTTCTATGGGAAAATTTAGAATAGAAATTTATTTTTTTTATGTCTTTGGGGAATTAAGAACTGAAGTGGAAGCGTTTTATTTTCTCTGGAGAAAATAGAATTGAAGTGTAAGTTCTTTGGTAAAATTCAGAATTGAGCTAACTTTTGACGATCAGAGTATAAATTTTTCTATCTTCTATGAAAAATTTGGAACAGTACTTTAAAATTTTTCATCTCTTTGAGAAAAATCTGAACTAAAGTGGAAAGTTTTTATTTTCTCTGGAAAAAATAGAATTGATCTGCAAATTATTTCTTCTCATAGATAAAATTAGAATTAAAATGGAACTTTTTATCTTCATGGAAAATATTCAGAATCATTGTATAACTTTTCCTATTTTCAACGCTAAAATTTAGAACAGAGCTTTAAATTTTTTTATGACTTTGGGAAAAATCTCAGAATTAAAGTGGAGCTCCTTATCGTCATGGTGAAATATTCATGTTCAATGTATAGCTTTTTCAATCTTCTACGGAAAAATAAGAACTGAACTTTAAATTAATGTCTTTGGGGAAAAATCTGACCTGAAGTGGAACCATGCTTGATGTTGTGGTACGCTTAAAGTTGAAAAGTAAAGTTGTGGGTGAAAAGGATGAGTACTTCAACTTGCAAAATTGGTTTAGAAGGGACATTAAGAAAGAACTTGTTCTGAAATAATATAATAAATTCTTTTGAAAAGTATTGCTTGGTGTTGGGGTATTCAAAGAGTCATAAAGTAAAGTTGTGGGTGATAATTATGAGTACTTCATCTTGTAAAATTGGTTTAGGAGGGATATTAAGAAAATAACTTGTTCTGAAATAATATAATAAAGCCTTTTGAACAGTATTACTTGGTGTTGGGGTATGCAAAAAGCCATAAAGTAAAGTTGTGGGCGAAAAGGATGAGTACTTCAACTTGTAAAATTGGTTTAGGAGGGACATTAAGAAAAGAACTTGTTCTGAAATAATATAATAAAGCATTTTCAAAAGTATTGCTTGGTGTTGGGGTATGCAAAAAGCCGTAAGGTAAAGTTGTGGGTGAAAAGGATGAGTACTTCAACTTGCAGAATAGGTTTAGGAGGGATATTAAGAAAAGAACTTGTTCTGAAAATATATAATAAAGTCTTTTGAAAAGTATTGCTTGGTGTTGGGGTGTTCAAAAACCTGTAAAATAAAGTTGTGGGTGAAGAGGATGAGTATTTCAACTTGTAAAATAGGTTTAAGAGGGATATTAAGAAAAGAACTTGTTCTGAAATAATATAATAAAGCCTTTTGAAAAGTATTGCTTGATGTTGGGATATGCAACAGTCATAAAGTAAAGTTGTGGGTGAAAATGTGAGTACTTCAAGTTTTAAAACAGATTTAAGAGGGATATTGAGAAAAGAACTTGTCCTGAAAAATATAATAAAGCCTTTTGAAAGTATTGCTCGGTGTTGGGGTATTCAAAAAGCCATAAAGTAATGTTTTGGGTGAAACGTATGAGTACTTCAACTTCTAAAATTGATTTATAAGGGATATTAAGAAAGAACTTGTTCTTAAATAATATAATAAAGTCTTTGAAAAGTATTGCTTGGTGTTGGGGTATTCAAAAAGTCATAAAGTAAACTTGTGTGTGATAATGATGAGTACTTTATCTTGTAAAATTGGTTTAGGAGGGATATTAAGAAAAGAACTTGTTCTGAAATAATACAATAAAGCCTTTTGAAAAGTATTGCTTGGTGTTGGGGTATGCAAAAAGCCATAAAGTAAAGTTGTGGGCGAAAAGGATTAGTACTTCTACTTGGAAAATTGGTTTAGGAGGGACATTAAGAAAAGAACTTGTTCTTAAATAATATAATAAAACCTTTTGAAAAGTATTGCTGGGTGTTGGGATATGCAAAAAGTCGAAAAGTAAAGTTGTGGGTGAAAAGGATGAGTACTTCAACTTGTAAAATAGGGTTAGGAGGGGTACTAAGAAAAGAACTTGTTCTGAAAAGATATAATAAAGTGTTTTGAAAAGTATTGCTGGGTGTTGGGGTGTTCAAAAAGCTGTAAAGTAAAGTTGTGGGTGAAAAGGATGAGTACTTCAACTTGTAAAATAGGTTTAGGAGGGATATTAAGAAAAGGACTTGTTCTGAAAAGATATAATAAAGCCTTTTGAAGAGTATTACTTGGTGTTGTGGTACGCAAAAGTCGTAAAGTAAAGCTGTGGGTGAAAAAGATGAGCACTTCAAGTTGTAAAATGGGTTTAAGAGGGATATTAAGAAAAAAACTTGTTCTGAAGAAATATAATAAAGCCTTTTGAAAGTATTGCTTGGTGTTGAGGTATTCAAAAAGCCATAAAGTAAAGTTGTGGGTGAAAAGGATGAGTACTTCAAGTTTTAAAATTGGTTTAGGAGGGACATTAAGAAAAGAACTTTTTCTGAAAAATATAATAAAGCCTTTGAAAAGTATTGCTTGGTGTTGGGGTATGCATAAAGCCATAAAGTAAAGTTGTGGGTGAAAAGGGTGAGTACTTCAACTTGTAAACTTGGTTTAGGAGGGACATTAAGAAAAGAACTTGTTCTGAAATAATTTAATAAAGCCTTTTGAAAATATTGCTTGGTGTTGGGGTATGCAAAAAGTCGTAAAGTAAAGTTGTGGGTGAAAAGGATGAGTACTTCAAGTTATAAAATTGGTTTAAGAGGGACATTACGTAAAGAACTTGTTCTGAAAAGGTATAATAGAGCCTTTTGAAAAGTACTGCTTGGTTTTGGGATGTTCAAAAAACTGTAAAGTAAAGTTGTAGGTGAAAAGGATGAGTACTTCAAGTTGTAAAATTGGTTTAGGAGGGACATTACGTAAAGAACTGGTTCTGAAAAAATATAAAAAAGCCTTTGAAAAGTATTGCTTAGTGTTGGGGTATTCAAAAAGCCATAAAGTAAAGTTGTGTGTAAAAAGGATGAGTACTTCAACTTGTAAAATGAGTTTAAGAGGGACATTAAGAAAAGAACTTGTTCTGAAAAAATATAAAAAAGCCATTTGAAAAGTATTGCTTGGTGTTGGGGTATGCAAAAAGACGTAAGGTAAAGTTATGGGTGAAAAAGGATGAGTACTTCGACTTGTAAAATTGGTTTAGGAGGGATAATTAAAAATGGAACTTGTTCTGAAAAGATATAATAAAGCCTTTTGAAAAGTATTGCTTGGTGTTGGGGTATGCAAAAAGTTGTAGAGTAAAGTTGTGGGTGAAAAGATGAGTACTTCAAGTTGCAAAATTGGTTTAGGAGGGACATTACGTAAAGAAATTGTTGTGAAAAGATATAATAAAGCCTTTTGAAAAGTATTGCTTGGTGTTGGGGTGTTCAAAAAGCTGTAAAGTAAAGTTTTGGGTGAAAAGAATGATTACTTCAAGTTGTACAATTGGTTTAGGAGGGACAATACGTAAAGAACTTGTTCTGAAAAGATATAATAAAGCATTTTGAAAAGTATTGCTTGGTGTTGGGGTGTTCAAAAAGCTTTAAAGTAAAGTTTTGGGTGAAAAGGATGAGTACTTCAAGTTGTAAAATTGGTTTAGGAGGAACATTACGGAAAGAATTTGTTCTGAAAAGATATAATAAAGCCTTTTGAAAGTATTGCTTGGTGTTGGGGTGTTCAAAAAGCTGTAAAGTAAAGTTGTAGGTGAAAAGGATGAGTACTTCAAGTTGTAAAATTGGTTTAGGAGGGACATTACGTAAAGAACTTGTTCTGAAAAAACATAAAAAGCCTTTGAAAAGTATTGCTTGGCGTTGGAGTATTCAAAAAGCCATAAAGTAAAGTTGTGGGTGAAAAGGTTGAGTAATTCAACTTGTAAAATGAGTTTAAGAGGGACATTAAGAAAAGAACTTATTCTGAAAAAATATAAAAAAGCCTTTTGAAAAGTATTGCTTGGTGTTGGGGTATGCAAAAAGCCGTAAGGTAAAGTTGTGGGAGATAAAGGATGAGTACTTCAACTTCTAAAATAGGTTTAGGAGGGATATTAAGAAAGGACCTTGTTCTGAAATAATATAATAAAGCCGTTTGAAAAGTGTTGCTTGGTGGGGTATTCAAAAAGCCATAATGTAAAGTTGTGGGTGATAAGGATGAGTACGTCAATATGTAAAATTGGTTTAGGAATGACATTACGTAAAGAACTTGTTCTGAAAAGATATAATAAAGCCTTTTGAAAAGTATTTCTTGGTGGGGGTATTCAAAAAGTCGTAAAGTATTGTTGGGAGTGAAAAGGATGAGTACTTCAAGTTATGAAATAAGTTTAGGAGGGACAATACGTAAAGAACTTGTTCTGAAAAGATATAATAAAGCCTTTTGAAAAGTATTGTTTGATGTTGGGGTATGCAAAAGGTCGTAAAGTATTGTTGGGAGTGAAAAAGATGAGTAATTCAACTTATAAAATAAGTTTAGGAAGAATATTAAGAAGAGAACTTGATCTAAAAAGATATATTCGACGGAATCGAAAAATTTGGGTGGAGGGGGGGGGG
>JAQQPU010002220.1:8707-51428 GCA_029168905.1 Artemia sp. Kazakhstan ARC1039 | reverse complement strand
GGGGGGGGGGGCAAAAAATTTGGAGGGGGAGCCCTTCTCTGTCTCAAGCACAAAAAAAATATTAAAAACGGGGGGGTGGCAAAAAATATGTGGAGGGGGGCCCTTGGGGTTGGGGTAGGGGACCTTACAACACTGTTCAAATGGAACTTGTGTATTATAATGACCACAGAGTTTCACCCCAAATCATCCTCTAAAATGTCTCAAACTGTTTCGCCCAAATACTCCCTTAAATGTTGATTAATTTGTTTTCGCCGAAATAATCCCCTAAAAGTAATTTCTGCGTGTTCCTTTGTTTCGGCATCCTTTTGTGCTGTCAAATTTGAAATTCCCAGGAAACCTTTTCCGGCGTAAAATATATTCAATCTGTCTTGATCTCGTATGAATTTCTGAAAAAATCTAAGGTGTTCCTAGTTATACTATTATGGCTTCGATAGAATATTAATATTTATCTCTCAGACCTAAAGACCAGAAAAGCCATATTTAAAAATAGAACATTAATTTATCTCTCAGACCTAAAGACCAGAGAAGCCATATTTAAAAATGAAATCCCCTAGAATAGATAATTCCCCGTCGATTATGCAAATCAATTTCTCAGAAATCTTGTCTCCTTCGTGGATCAATATAGAATTCCCTGTCGATTATGTAAATCAATTTCTGAGAAATCTAGTCCCCTTCGTGGATCAATACCATTGTACCGTTAGTATTCAGTGCGCTTTCACGTTTCAAAACATTGCCAGATAAGAAACGTACTTTTAAAGTACCAAATAGTACCTTTCTTATCTGGCAATAGGGTATACCCCCTTCTGGAGTAATACCTAGATCCCTACTAAGGGAGGGCATGTCACAGGAATCTGGGGAGGGCATGTCACAGAATCAATGGAGGGGATGTTACCCATGGGGAATCGCCGTTAAACCTTTTTCGTTATTTTGAACCAATATAGAAGAAAAGAGTAGTGGCTATGGGCGTGTTTGTTCCTGTTATAGCATTAATACTCCTTTTAGCCATCAGCAATAAACGGTTATTGATCCTCAGAACAAATACAGGCAAAATAATTTTTTTTCTCCCACCTTGGATTGCTCTTCAAGATAATATTTCCTATAGGACTGTCGGTGTTTCTTATATACAAGGAGAACTGACCCTCCGGGCATGATTTTGGCAGCCATTGCTCATTTCATTCCATCGAATTTTGGCGGCGTGTACCTCCAAATATCCTAGTTCATGGTACGACACTTGGCAAGACAGGTAGTGGCTGGATGGTGACTAAAATTACAAGCAGAAGGCCCATATGTGTGCCTACTACTGTTATGGGCACCACTATAAGTTTATCGCCACTACCTAAAAAGGGACCCTAATCTACAAATTTTTTTAAGCTGGAGGACGGGCCACTGAATATCGGGCCTTGAAACAAATCAACAAACTTTAATTTTGTTGGTCTGACACTTAAATTCGCAAGTCTTTATGCTATGAAGTTCCGAAATATTGGTTTGCCTAGTATGCTGTCTGAAAAGTGTCCAAAAATACTGTTATTGATCAGCTTAAATTCGCACCCAAGAGTCCTTGGGACAAGGAAACCCAAATGCAAAAGAAAATTGAAGAAAAATGATAGTACAAACAGAAACGGGGCTCAAAGAAAGACCTAAAGTCCTTATGAAAAGTTCTTCAATCTATATCTGCAAGTCCCAAAGTCCTTGGTTTGCCCCCAATCACGTAGTGCACTCCCGGCTGAAGGAAGTAAATCAAAAGATTGGTACCTGCGTTACGCAAACCATTTGTCAGCACGCGATAAAAACAGTCCTGGAGTCAATGGGACCACAATTTACAAAATTTTGGAGGCACAAGCTCCCCAGGACATGGGGTACAGAAAAGAGTAGAAAAGCTGTATTTTCAGGTTAGCTTGAAACTTGTATTTTCAAGTTTTTGGTAAAAGGGACCCCAATACACAAACAAAAAAAAAAAAGTTGTACTGGTAATTCATGTGAAGATCGGCCACAAAAAGGGTCGGAAGCCCTTTATTCCGAACATCTTACCGATATAGTAACAATGTTACCAAAATCGACTACCAATAGCAGTTGTTTGTTTTAAGTGTACTTTTGTATCTGCTGGTCTCAGGTTTTAATTTCGATACTGAAATATGTATGGTAATGTGATAATATAGGAGGTTTGAAAAAATAGTTTTTGTTTTGTTAGCGATTTGACGAAATTCATAAGGATGATTTTCAGTATTTTGATCTAACCCCTAAATTTTTTACCAAATCATTGATTTTATCAAATCCCAGCAACATATACACACTTTTATGCCTCTGACCGTGCCTTAATGCCTGCCTCCTTAAACTCCATCCTACCTCCTATACCTGCAATCTGCGAAGAACTTCTGATTTTGTCTACCTGCAAATCTTTAGCAAACAGTAGAGATTGTGTGAGTAACTCCTTGCAGCTTCCAAGATATGAAGTTACAAAAATACTGAACCAGATGACCGGTCTTTTTAAACGGAATCCAAAACAAAGCAAAAACAAAAAAAGCATTCGGGCTCCAAATTCCAATTTGGTATTCATTAAAGCTCCGAGACACAATTTTCCTCTTTTGTCTTTTTTCTTTTTTTTGTTCGTCTCCCAATCCATCTGCATAATAATGGATTTATTAACAACAAGGGATTAGCAGGTCTAATGGAACCCCCTTATACCGAATCAAGTTCAAGAGGGACAAGAAGTAACGATAATTATCATTAGGAAGTGGAGTGTTGGTTAAGCGTTTTAATATCTTCCAAAGCAAAACTTTGGTTGTCCCTGCTTCTAATTATAACGGTAAATTTCCTGGAACAGCTGTCAGCAAAAGTGACCCGACACTCAAGATGAGACTGCCCTGCACAACAGAAGTAAGCGAAAGTTAAACTAATAGAAACTATTGAAACCCTAAAAAAAGCCAGAGCAGCATTTGCGCAATGCTGTAAAATATATGCATTTCAAGCCGTGTGTTTTTTATTTGTGATAACATCAACAACAGCAGAACAACAAAATAAAATCGCAACACTAATCAAGGTTACAAATTATCGTAACTAAAAATAAATATGAGGTTAATATCCCCCCCCCCCCTCTCTCTCTCTATCTATCTATCTATCTCTCACTCTCCCTCAGACCCTCTTGAATGTCTTTGGTGCTGTACCGGAAATGATTTTTATATAATGTATCAAACAATGAGGTTGTTATCAGTAAAAAAAAAAAAAAAAAAAAAAAAAAAAAAAAAAAAAAAAAAAAAAAATCACAATGCATCACATTTTTTCAAAGAAAGGTAAAAAACTATGTAAAACTTCAGACAAGCAAAAATAAAGTCCCATAATAATTTAGTCTTAAAATGACCAGAAATTACTGTCAACGAATTAATGAAACCCAAAGTAAACAGAACTTAAAATAAGTAATGACGTCAAACATAAAGATAAAAGATACTGGTAAAGATGAATAAAAAAATCTTGAAACCAGTAAACATTAAATTGAATACCCTAGTCAAACTTGACACAAGCAAAATTACTACAAACGGGTATTTGACTGTTGCCCCCCTCTCCCAATATTAGAACTTCTAAGGCATATTGCGTGTTTTGAGTTTTTTGGAAAACTAGATGGATTTTGAACACTGTGCTTAATTTTTCAAAACATTGGCGAAAAATAAAAGAGGAATCACTCCTTTTATCAATGTGAAAATGAGACCGGAAAGGACTAATAAAAATAAGCTAAATGTTTAATATATAACAATATTAAATGATGGAAATTCTCAGCAATCCCAAATTTTATTTAACTGCATGTTTTAAATATTACGAATGAAAAAATAAATTATAAAATGCTTTGTTTTCATTGAACCACAAATAACGCAATAGACTCTGAAAATTTTAGGGTAGGGAAGGGAGAGGGGCAGTGGCCAAACTCTTGTTCGTAATAATTTTGTTTGTTCCAAGTTTGACTTGAGCATTCAAGATTTCAAGATTCAAAAGATTCAAGATTCAACAACTTTACTAAAAATGATTCATGCCGGCTTGGCGACCGGTTACAAATAAAGCACATATATGCTTGAAAAACGTAATCAGTACACATTTACTAAATTATAAAACTAACCAAATCATGACTGAAATAAACACAAATAAAGAACAATAAAAAAAGAGATAATAATAATAATTACTGAATAATAAATCATGAAAAAAAGAGAATAATAAAAAGAAAAATAAATGAATAAATAAATATTGAAAAATAATATAATAAAACGAATATATTAATAACAGAAAAAAAAACAAAATTACTTAATTTGTCCTCTCTCGTTTTCCAGCCCCACGCTCACCAACCGCCCGCAAGGAGATGCTTCTTTAACCGGTTTTTAAATTGCGGGACACTTTCCGCTTCCCGAATTGAGTCTGGAAAAGTATTCCAGACCACCGGACCCGAGTGCCTTGCCACATGGCTAGAACCAACCGTACTTTTTGGCTCACTTACCAAGTCTCCAGCATTTCTCGCAGCATATCCATGATAAAATGAGTTAAAACGAAAAAAATTACTAAAAACATCAGGCGCTAAACCATTCAAACTCTGAAACACAAAAATACCAGTCTGAAAATCTCTAATCTGACCTACATTCAAAATCCTAAGTTTCCTAAAAATCGACTCTGTACTTAAAACTCCTGTATCGTACTTAGCAATTAATCTCACTGCTTTATTTTGCTGAATCTGCACTCGTTAAAAATAGCACGTAAAATTACTAGCCCAAATCATACATCCACAATTTATATACGGCGCAATCAAAGGATGGTATAAAAGAACTAAAATATGAGAAGGTAAAAAATGTTGAAAATGTCTTAAAATCCCAATGCCACGGGCTACCTTACACGCAACCACATCACCGTGTCTTCTCCAGCTGAGGTTCTGATCGAGAATGAATCCTAGGTAACGCACTTCCTTAACCCGCTTTAGTACATCACCATTTATTGCTATTTCACTGGGAACATTTGGGGATACACCAGTCCGACTAAACAGAATATAGTTACTCTTTGCCGCGTTAATGCTAAGTAAGCTAATGTCTACAAAGTCACTGAACCCTTGCAGATCTCTGTTTGCTTTCTGGACCAATTCTTCAAGAGTCTTCGCTGCCACAACAAGTGCTGTATCGTCGGCGAAAGATGTCATAGACACACCAGGAATATAAAACCGCATACTGTCAACACACTAAATACAACAGGGGTCCTAAGACGGAACCCTGGGGTACTCCACAAGAAACAGGGAAAAACTTGGAAAACTTCTCCCCTAGATTTACCTAACTGACCTACCATTTAAATACGAACTAAAACAATCCAAACATCTCCCTTTTACGCCAATATCCCTTAATCTATCCAATAAAATACTAAAATCAACGGTATCAATCGCTTTTTTAAATCTATAAAAATACTAATACAATATTCACCCTTTTCCAAAGCTAAATTAACATTTTCTAAAAGATGTTGTGCAGCATGCGAAATAGAATGGCCCTTCCGGAATCCAAACAGGCCATTATACAATGCATGCAGGCTCGTGAGGTGATCACAAAGTCTTCCATAGATAACTTTTTCATAAACTTTCGAAAACAATGTCAAAATAGAAATAGGCCTCCAGTTTCATATATATCCATTTGAGTGCCCCCTCGATTCAATTTAATTCTTGCTAGTTTCAGGATTTATTTACCCCCCTATATCAGTTGCAGGTATCATTAACTTTGATACGATTATTTGTTTGAATTTCTATTTGTTTTGGGTCTCATTTATTCTTTGAGAGTAATTTCCTGTCGTTTTAAGTTTTAACTATTATAAGACTTTATTTCTTCTCGTCTTAAGTTTAATTAAATTAAAATAAAACAAGTTTTGTTCAACTGAAAGGATGGTAAAAAATTAAAACTTGAAACGAACAGAATTATTTCGTATATGAGGAGGGTTGCCCCTCCTCAATACGTCACTGTTCATGCAAAAGTCTTATAGTGTTTCAAGAAGGTTTTTTTTTTATTCTAATTAAACGTTTCAAATTCTAAAGTTTCTGTTTCAAAAATTGTTCCTAAGGAATACGGGCAAAATCCAACTTTGATGTAAAGAGCGAAGCATTGAGGAGGAATTTTTCAAAGAATGCCGGGAAATTCCCCTTCCCCTTCAATGGAAAATCATCCCCCTACAGAAATTCTTCCATGGAAACATCCTCCTGAGTAAAATCCTCCTTCCCCGGACAACTCCAACCCTGCTAAAAGACCAACCCACGGAACACTAAGTAATTAAGAGAAAGTAAGACAATAAAAAGAATTTCGTATAGAAGATCGGGCAAATTCACCGTGTAAAATTTCCTTTGGAAATTTCACTTCTCTCGCCCACGGAAAATTCTCTCCATAGAAAATCCTCCATCAGAAAATTCTCCCTCTCCGAAAACTTGCGTTTAATTTAAATAACAAATAGTATATGTAAACAATTGACAAATTTCATAATTTACAACCCTTTCCTCAGGGTTTATGGGGGTTCATATCATCCTCAGAGGCATTTCCACTATGCTGAAATGGCTATCTTAATTGATTAGTTACCCTCCTATCTTTTTGGTCACTTAAAAAGGGCACATGAACTTCTGATTTCCGTTCGAATGAGCCCTCTCCTAATCTTCAACGACCATTGGTTGTATGTGATCTACTTACTACTACTACTACTACTGTTAACAACTCATTGCAGCACCATGCCGACAGAGGCTAAGATAGCTACACATGCTCCTCCTTTATCACGAACTATAAAAATCCTACCTCTTTACAACCTCCCAGGAAGTTCTTATTTCCCCTAAATCTTTCCTTCAATATCCTTCCACCCGGACCGGGGACAACCTGCTTTTCACTTAGTTCTAGACGATTGACCTAGAAGGACAATCTTTGGCAATCTGTCATGTTTCATCCGCAGAACGTGCACTAGCCATATAAGCCTTTCTCTCTTATACTTAGAAGGCGGGATGGAACCAAATATTTTGTACAGCCTACTGTTTGAATGTGGTCAGTCAGTCGGGTACTCAAACAGTCCGTCGGTATTTTCTCTGGTAAACATCTAGCAAATCTTCCTCCGTTTTTCGGAGCACTCACGCTTCTGAACCATACTTGACCACTGCCAGCAATGTAGCTTCCAATATTTTAGTCTTGATTTGCAGACATATCTTCCTGTTCTTAAAAACTTTTTTCTGCCTTGGCTATTCTATTTTTAGCATCGTCACTGCACCCAACGTCGTTGCCCAACCAAGGTACCTAAATAAGTGAATCTATCCACTTTATCAATCTTCTCGTTACGCAACATCACATTTTCATCTTAACTTATTCCTAGTCTTAGCGACCCTAAACTCGCAAAACCTCTATAAGTTCAGTCATTTTGCTAACACTTTCTTCTAGGATACTTAAATCACCAGCATAATCGAAGTCCATGTGAGTTTTACTTCCCCATTTGATTCCGTGTTCTCCCATTGCATTTGCTTTACTCCTTAAGATGAAGTCCATCCAAATAATCCATATAAATGGGAACGGAATGCAGCTATGCTTAACTTCTGATTTATTACATAACCAGCTACTAACCCCGTTTCCTATTTTAATCGCAGCAATGTTATTCTCTTACATAGTAATAATCAGTTTTATGTGTTTGTCTGGTATGCCATACAATGATAAAACTGAATCAGCTGAATCAAAAGCTTAATCGTAATCTATCAGACTGAGGACTAAAGGTGTTTAATGGCTCAGGCATTCAATTATTAACCTAAGAGGGAAATTTTGGTCAACACACCCTCTACCCTTTCTAAAACCACACTATTCCTTTCCTTAGATTTTATCTACAGTGCCTGTAAGTATAAAAAGTATCGTCATACTAAGTAACTTGCCACCTGCAGAAACCAGTCAAATGCCACTGTAATTACCTCACTCACTTCCGTCACCTTTCTTATAGCATTTCCAAGAATCGTTAGGTACCTCCCCCTTTCAAAAATCTATTCCTAATCTTCAGTAGCTTATTTCTAACTTCATAACGACAGTATTTAAGGAACTCATTTACCACACTATGAGCACTAGGTCCATATATTTTTTAATCCTTTTAGTACTGTCACTAATTCTTCCTCACAAAATACATCTTCCTTCACATCTAAAGTGTCATAAACCTTTTCACTCTTCTCTAATTTTTTTCCTGTAACTCTGTCACAATTTAGCACATTTTCAAAATGTTCTACCCATCTCTCTTTAACACTTTCCTTATGACAACTTGTAGCCCCGCTCTTTCCTGGGACAAGCCCAGATTGACCACTCCATCTTAATATATTAATATACCAGCATATATTTTACTATTATGGCATCTGGCTGCTTCTTCCAGATCTTTGGCAATTTCGTCAATGGCCTCCACTTCACACCTCCTTAGTTCATATTTAAATGCTTTCTCCATTCTCTTTACATTTCTCTTATTTTCATATGATCTATCAGTCAAATAATTCTTGTACATGCCCCTCCTCCTCTCTATTAAACGTAAAGCAAGTTCACTAATATTCCTATCTCCGTTCATAACATTCTTTCTAGGACACCATAAGCGACTTTTAAAACTATTTTCCTAAAATTATTCCATCAATCTTCTGAGTTGTCAAATTTTATACTCTATAGTGTAGTATTCAACTGTGTCTGGAAAGTTTCTCTCAAATTCTCATCCTGGACTCTACCAGCGTCAAAGCTTCCTGAAAGGCATTTGCCCTTCTAAATTTCAGATTCATATAAACCCTATCTTTGCTTTTAACATCAATAACAGCACTGCTACATACCCTAGTATCTTGTATTGATTCTGTCAGTCTTTGGTTTACAATAACACAATCAATAAGGTTACCTGTCTTACCATCATATGAATACCATGTCAACTCATGTGCCATTTTATGACCAAATGCTGTATTGGTTATAACTAGATTGTTATACCTACAAAACTGCAACAGTCTGTAGCCTACAATTTTCTTTTCCTACGCAAAATTTTCCAAGAATAGGATACCATCTATCCCTATTTCTACCAACCTAGGCACTAAAATCTTCTAATAGAAACACCATATTTACATCTGGGATCCTGTCTTTTTTTTCCCGTAGCTGTATTTTTCATTTTCTTTGAATCATTGAAATTATTTTGGCCTCGGGAAAAATAACAGTCCCAGACCCGATTTTGTACGGGGACTAAGATATCTTCTCAAGTCTACGCAAAGTGCTTTGCCGGCTTAGAACCGGGCAGCAAGAAGTCTCCGAGACCTTCAATTGAATGGAGGCCTTGTGCAATCCTAATCCCATCTTAGTCACAACATGGTTTTCCACACTTAGCGATGCCCTTTTATCAACAAGAGTTTAAATCCTGCACAGAAAATCTCAAGCCTATAACCTCTAACCTATAATACTCCAACTATTATATATACCTGCCTGCAAATATTATGCAACTACGGGAGGCAACCTAAAATATATAAATTAGCTACAAAGATTATTGTTTTTTTGTTTTTTTTTGCCCAACAAAAGTCCACCTAAACAGGGCAAACCCAGAAGAATTATCCATTAATCAGAATCCCGTGCCAATGTTGTGTCGTTTACTAGGCTAAAATTTCCTCGAGGGGTGTCACTCCTCAAGGTCACCCTGTAGCGGTATTAGCAGTCACACTTCTGGTTAGTAAAACACGTGAAGGTCCACCCTGATGCCACTATGAAGCCACGCAAGCAAGGATTTCCCTGTCGGGGATAGGGACGGAGAACGGAACTTATAACGAAGCAGATACCCCAAACCATCTGACAGAACCGGAACAGGTCCAACGTTTTATACCTAGCCTAGCCTTGTCAGGGCATTCAAAAAAAATTCCACATTTTTGCAGATGGGAGCTTGGAACCTCTTTCGTAGGGTTCTCTGATATGCTGAATCTGGTGGTGCGATTTTCATTAAGACTATTTGACTTTTTGGAGGTGTTTCGCCCCCAGCCTTGGATGGGTTGGTTTTTGGCCTAAGAATTAAAATACCAGATTCTAATTCAAATTCTTAATTTAAATAAGGTGATTTGTGCGTTGGCTTTGATTGTGTTATATAAATAAAAAAAAACAAGTTTAATTCACAGAAAGTAAGGAGTAATATTAAAGATTAAAGTGAAGAGAACTTATTCTGTATATGATGGGGGCTGCCACAGCCTCTATCCCTCACTCCCTCCAACCTCTATCCCTCCCTCTTCTTATTAGTAGGGAGACCTCATGAGTTACTGGGGGGCACCACTGCTGCCATCTTTAATTGAGTCTAACGTTGAAAGGACATAATTTATTCATGGATTATTGATCGACTCTAACGGGTCAATAACACCTTTTTCAAGGTCAATTTTTTTTGTTTCTAAGTGTATTGACGCCGGGACGAAGTTTGCACATGCGCACTGAATTCTAACGGGGCAATGTATTGATCCACTAGAGGGGAAGTAGTTTTCTGAGGAATTGATTACATAGTCGGCAGGGAATTATTGATTCTAACGGGAACAGAATCACGTGTCTCTTTCTAAGCCAATCAGGGAAGTTACGTAAGGTTTCCTTACATCACAATTCGCCCTTGAGATTTTGTTTAAATCTTAGCGGTTTAGCGTCATAAGGAGGTCAATATATTAAGAGTTGACGGAAGTTGGCTGTCAATTTTAGGTAGAAACATAGAAACCAAGAATTTATCAAAAAACTTTCCAATGAAAGAATTAAAGTCGTAAACAGGGGGGAGGGAGGGGGGTTTACTTGGTAAAAAAGATTGTATTTGACGCATACTATCGACTATAAACATCACATAGTGGAGATATTTTTGTGGGAGGGGGAGGGGGATTTACCTGAATTTGAATATACTGAATTGGACTATGTAAAATGATTTTATTTCGAAATAAACTAAGAAAATTCACTAAACAGAACTCACATTATAAATCGATGCAGACAAAGTTTCCCACTCATCAATATTTGATCCTCTATCCATAATGTCTTGAGACTATCTATATGATAATTTAACCTCAACGCATGTCCGTTATATACACAATCTCAAGGGCAAATTGTGATGTAAGGAAACCTTACTTAACTTACCTGATTGTCTTAGAAAGAGACACGTGATTCTGTCCCCGTTAGAATCAATATCTCCCCGCCAATTATGTAATCAATTTCTCAGAAAACTACTTCCCCTCTAGTGGATCTATACATTGCCCCGTTAAAAATCAGTGCGCATGTGCAAACTTCGTCCCGGAGTCAATACACTTAAAAACAACAAATAAATTGACCTTGAAAAAGGTGTCACATTCCCCCTAACATATCCAATCAAAATTTTGAGATAGCCATTTGGTTCAGCGTAGTTGATTTCCAGATAGAAAATACGTTTTTGAGGAAGACACTCCCCCAAAACCCTCAGGGCAAGTGTTTTAAGCTATGCCCTGGGGACATATAAGGTTTTATAGAAGGCGTTGTCTTAGAATCTTCAAAACTGGCTCATTCGATTGGAAATTCAAAGGGCTAGCACCTTTTTAATAGTCGAAAGTGATTGGAGGCCACCTCATCCCTCTTCTCCCCTACCTCCCGCGCCAATCATTCCCCCAAACACATCCAATCAAAATTTGGAGATAGCCATTTTGTTCAGCGTAGGCTAGTTGATTTCCAGATAGAAAATATGCTTTTTGGAGGACACCCCCCCCCCCGAACCTTCAGAGCAAGGGTTTTAATTTATGCCCGGGGGCATATAAGCTTTTTATAGAAGGCGTTGTCTTAGAAACTTCAAAACAGGCTCATTCGATTGTAAATTCAATGGGCTAATGCCCTTTTTAATATTTGAAAGTAATTGGATGGAAACTAGCCCCCCCCACACCCATCATTCTCCCAAACACATCCAATCAACATTTTTATACAGCCATTTTGTTCAGCATAGTTGAATTCCAGATAGAAAATATGTTTTTGAGGGAACACTCCCCCACAACCCTCAGGGCAAGGGTTTTAAGTTATGCCCTGGGGGCATATTATTCAATATTATTCATAGGTTTTATTTTATTAATTCAATACAAGTTCTTTTCTTAATATTCCTCCTAGATCCATATTTTCAACTTGGAGTGCACATCTTTTTCCCCTCACAGTATTACTTTTTAACTTTATGTACATCCCAACACAAACCAACATTATTCTAAGGCTTTACTTTATCAATTCAATATATGTTCTTTTCTAAATATTCCTCCTAAATCCATTTTTTTAACTTGGAGTACACATCTTTTTCCCCTCTCAACATTACTTTTCGACTTTATGTATATCCCAACACAAAACAATATTATTCAGAGGCTTTATTTTATCAATCCAGAACAAGTTCTTTTCTTAATCATAGGCAGCGTGATAGTGCTGCCTAATTAAAGAACGATGCTGGCACAATGTGTTTTTTTCCTCCATACCTGGACACTTCGTATTGAAGGAGTTGTCGTAGCAACTTCGAAAAGGGCTCATTCGACAGGAAATTGGAGTGGCACGTTCCCTTTTTAATAGTTGAAAGTGATTTGAGGGCAACCAGCCCCCCCCCCCCCCGCGCCCGTCATTCCCCCAAACTTTTCCAATGAAGTTTTTCCAATGAACTTTTCCAATGAGGGTAAGGGTTTTAAGATATGCCATGGGGCATATAAGGTTTTTGTAGAAGGCGTTGTCGTAGAAACTTCAAAAGAGGCTCATTCGATTGGAAATTCAAAGGGCTAGTGCCCTTTTAATAGTTGAAAGTGATTGGAGGGCAACTAGCCCCCTCAAAAGCCCATAATTCCCCAAAACACATCTAATAAAATTTTGAGATAGCCATTTTGTTCAGCGTAGTTTGTTTCCAGATAGAAAATAGGTTTTTGAGGAGGATACTCCCCCACAGCCCTCAGGGCAAGGGTTTTAAATTATGCCCTGGGTCATATAAGGTTTTTATAGAAGGCGTTGTCGTAGAAACTTAAAAAAAGGCTCATTCGATTTGAAATTCAAAGGGCTAGTACCCTTTTTAATGGTCGAAAGTGGTTAGGGAAATTTTTTGTTGTTGTTGTTGTTCAGACCAAGGCACTTCACATCAGTAGAGAAGGGGGTACCAGCCCGGATTACACATAATTTATGCATGTTTTTATGGTTTTTGTCACTGAGAATGAAAAAACAGGATTTTTCTCACTTTGCTGTATTTTAATGGTTTATTAATGTCTAATGGGGTCAAGGTCAATTGATTTATTTGTTGTTTCCAAGTGTAATGACACTGGGGTGAAGTTTGCACATGCGCATTGACGGTGGGGAGAGATGTATTGATCTGGGACTCGAGGGGGAAGTGGATTTCCCGGATTACACATAATTTATGCATGTTTTTATGGTTTTTGTCACTGAGAATGAAAAAACAGGATTTTTATCACTTTGATGTATTTTCATGGTTAGATTTCTGAGAAATTGATTTGATACATAATCGAGGGGAATTATTGATTCACGAAAGGGGAATTAAGAAACAAATATGGCTTCTTTGGTCTTTAGGCCTGTGAGATAAATGGTCTTTAGTGACAGACATAAATTAATATTCTATTTTTAAATATGGCTTCTTTGATCTTTAGTGTCAGGAATTAGAAATGACATCACTTGTTATCTTGGAATTATGCGGGAATCTAAAGAGATAGAAAAATCCTTTTTACATACGGCTTCTCTGATCTTTAGGTCACAATATATAATCGAAACCATAATAGTGTAGCTAGGAACACCTATGAAAGGAAGAGATTAACACGGGAAATGGTTTCCTAGGAATTTCAAATGTGACAGCGCAGGGATGCCAAAACAAAAGGAACATGCAGAAATTACGTTTAGGGATTATTTGGGCGAAACGGTATGAGACATTTTAGAAGATGATTTAAGCGAAACCGTTTGAGGCATTTTAGAAGATGATTTTAGAAGATGATTTAGAAGATAATCTAGAAGATGATTTGAGGGTGAAACTCTGTGGTCATTATAATACACAAATTCCCTTTGAACAGTTTTGTGACTTCCCCTACCCCAACAACCCCCCTACCCCAACCCCAAAGGGCCCCGAACCCCAAACACCAACACCAAAGGGCCATGTCTGGTTCTATTTGTTTACATTTCTAGGTTGGTGTTTGCAAGTCCAACTATTTTTCTTTGTTGGTTTGAATGTCTAAAGTGTCTGTCTTTCCCTGTTTGTGTGTCTGATTCTATTTGTTTGCATGTCTGGGTTGATGTTTGCAAGTTCAAGAATTTGTCTTTGTTGGTTTGAATGTCTAATTTGTCTGTCTTTCTCTGTTTGTGTGTCTGATTCTATTTGTTTGTATGTCTGGGTTAATGTTTGCAAGTTCAATAATTCGTCTTTGTTGGTTCGAATGTCTAAAATGTCTGTCTTTCTGTGTTTGTGTGTTTGATTCTATTTTGTTGTATGTCTGGGTTGATGTTTGCAAGTCCAAGTATTTGTCTTTGTTGGTTTGAATGTCTAAAGTGTCTGTCTTTCTCTGTTTGTGTGTCTGATTCTATTTGTTAACATGTCTGGGTTGGTGTTTGCAAGTCCAAGAATTTGTCTTTGTTGGTTTGAATGTCTAAAGTGTCTATCTTTCTCTGTTTGTGTGTCTGATTCTATTTGTTTGCATATCTGGGTTGGTGTTTGCAAGTCCAAGAATTTGTCTTTATTGGTTGGAATGTCTAAAGTGTCTGTCTTTCTCTGTTTGTGTATCTGATTCTATTTGTTTGCATGTCTGGGTTGGTGTTTGCAAGTGTTAGCTTTTAAGGTTAATTTAGACTAGGTTACGTGCGCTCACGTAACCTAGTCTAAATTAACCTTAAAAAATGAAATAAAGCTATGTCGACTTTTCATGTCTCTCTCACTATGTATGCGCCGTCGCGGGGTACACTACATGTCTTTCTCGGTTTTTGTGTCTAAATCTGCGTACTTGTATGTGTTTTTATCTGTCTCACTCTTTTTGCCTGTGTGTCTGGGCGGGTGTTTGCTTATTCCAATGCATGTCTGGCCACTCTAAGTGAACCTAAATTAACTCAACTTTTTGAATATCTCTCTCACTATGACTGTTTGTCTAAGCAGGAGTGCTGCCATCTATAACCGGTCTAACTTAAATTCAACGTAACGACGCATGAAGTTAAAATGAATAGAACTTGGATTTTATGACTGTTATCTCATGTATCTGATAAAAACTTTGAAAACGAATTTATTCTTTCTGGTACTTAGATTTTTTCAATTTTATCCGATGTATCTGGCATGTGATGTTGATAATGCATTTAAGAGATATTGATAAAGCATTTTTTCACTCTGATACTTAGATTTTGTCAATTTTATCCCATGTATCTGAGAAAGGGATGTTGATATAGAATTTAATAACTCTGATCCTTACATTTTGTCAAGTTTATCCCAAGTATTCGAGAAAGGGATGTTGATATAGAATTTAATCAATCTGATACTTAGATTTTGTCAATTTTATCCGATATAGCGGACAAATGATGTTGATAATGCATTTCAAGGATGTTGATAAAGCATTTATTCACTCTGATACTTAGATTTTGTCAATTTTATCCCATGTATCCGAGAAAGGGATGTTGATATGGAATTTAATCACTCTGATACTTCGATTCTTTCAGTTTTATCCGACATATCCGACAAAGGATGTTGATAATGAATTTATTCACTCTGATACTTAGATTTTGTCAATTTTATCCCATCTATCCGAGAAAGGGATGTTGATATAGAATTTAATAACTCTGATACTTAGATTCTGTCAATTTTATCCAACATATCCGACAAAGGATGTTGTTAAAGCATTTATTCATTCTGATATTTAGATTTTGTCAATTTTATTCAACATATCCGACAAAGGATGCTGAAAAAGCATTTATTCACTCTGATATTTAGATTTTGTTAATTATAATTGTTGTAAGTGATAAAAGATGTTGATAAAAAATAAATTATTCACTCTGATTCTTAGATTTTGTCAATTTTATGCGATTTAGCCGACAAATGATGTTGATAATGCATTTAAAGGATGTTGATGAAGCATTTATTCACTTTGATACTTAGATTTTGTCAATTTTATCCGATGTAACTGGCAAAGGATGTTGATAAAAAAAATATTCACTCTAACACTTAGATTTTGTCAATTTTAATCTATGTATCCGAGAAAAGGATGTTGATGTAGAATTTAATCACTCTGATACTTAGATTTTGTCAATTTTATCCGACATATCCGATAAAGGATGTTGTTAAAGCATTTATTCATTCTGATATTTAGATTTTGTCAATTTTTATTCAATGTATCTGACAAAGGTTGCTGATAAAAAAAAAACTTGTTCACTCTGACACTTATATTTTATCAATTTTATTCGATGTATCTGGGATCAAAGGATGTTAATAAAAAAATTATTCACTCTGATACTTATATTTTGTCAATTTTATCCGACATATCCGACAAAGGATGCTGATAATGAATTTGTTCACTCTGATACTTAGATTTTGTCAATTTTATCCGATGTATCTGGCAAAGGATGTTTATAAAAAAATTTAATCACTCTAACACTTAGAATTTGTCAATTTTATCCGATGTATCTGGCAAAGGATGTTGATAAAAACAATTTAGTCACTCTAACACTTAGAATTTGTCAATTTTATCCTATGTATCCGAGAAAAGGATGTTGATATAGAATTTAGTCACTCTGAAACTTAGATTTTGTCAATTTTATCCGACATATCCGATAATGGATGTTGTTAAAGCATTTATTCAATCTGAAATTTAGATTTTGTCAATTTTATTTGATGTATCTGACAAAGGATGTTGATAAAAAATTTATTCACTCTAACACTTAGATTTTGTCAATTTTATACGATGTATCTGACAGAAGATGTTGATAAAAAAATTTATTCACTCCAACACTTAGATTTTGTCAACTTTTTCCTATGTTTCCGAGAAATGGATGTTGATATAGAATTTAATCACTCTTATACTTAGATTTTGTGAAATTGCTGTATTGTCTGTCTAGGAAGCGACTTCAATCGATAATGAATGTTAATAAAGAATTTGTTCAATTTTTTTTTCATAATTTCCTGAATTAAATTTCTGTATTGTGTATCCAAGATGTGGATTAAAGAAAGAGTTTGTTACTTACTTACCTACTTACAATTGTTTCATAATGACATATCCAACACCGGTTGTTGATAAAGAATTTCTTCATTCTGATAATATTTTCGTGGTTTTTGCAAGCCATTCGTGCTATACCTCAAACGCATTCAGATATTTCCTTGATAAAAAAAAATTCCGACATATCCGACAAATGAAGTTGATAAAGCATTTATTCAGTCTGATATTTAGATTTTGTCAATTTTATCCGATGTATCTGACAGAGGATGTTGATAAAAAAAATTATTCTTTCTAACACTTAGATTTTGTCAATTATATTCAATCTATCTGACAAAAGATGTTGAGAAAAAAGATTATTCACTCTGACACTTAGATTTTGTCAATTTTATCCGACATGTCATATTTTAACTGACATATCCGACAAATGATGTTGATAATGCATGTATTCACTCTGGTACTTAGATTTTGTCACTTTTATCCAATATATTCGACAAAGGATGCTGATAAAGCATTTATTCACTCTGATGCTTAGATTTTGTCAATTATATTCGATGTATCTGACAATAGATGTTGAAATGAAAAATGTATTCACTCTGACGCTTAGATTTTTTCAATTTTATCCCTTGTATTCGAGAAAGGGTTGTTGATATAGAATTTAATCAATCTGATACTTAGATTTTGTCCAATTTATCCGATATACTCGACAAATGATGTTGATAATGCATTTAGAGGATGTTGAGAAAGCATTTATTCACTCTGATACTTAGATTTTATCAATTTTATCCCATGTATCCGAGAAAGGGATGTTGACATAGAATTTAATCACTCTGATACTTAGATTTTATACGAGATATCCGACAAAGGATGCTGGTAAAGCATTTAATCACTCTGATACTTAGATTTTGTCAATTTTATCCGTCATATCCGACAAATGATGTTTATAAAGCATTTATTCAATCTGATAATTAGATTTTGTCAATTTTATCCAGCATATCCGACAAAGGATGCACATTTTAAATCCGTTCCATAAAATAGTTCACCATGTTCTCTCTTGATATTGTAGCTATTGTCTTCTCTTAGTTCGTAATCAGTAGAATAATCATTATTCCATTTTGAGTCACACACAATTTTTACTGGTGTGTCATTGACAGGCTCAATATGCTTTTCGTCTTTGGTATTATTTGGTTCATTGACTGTTTCATCAATGGCAGAAACGTTTGCTGGTACTTTTTTTGTCGATTCATCTTTATATTCCATAGTGATATTTTTTACCAATGCCCTTTGTATTTTTCTGGCAATTTCACTGTCTATTATAACATTATTATTACACATGTAACAGTTTTGGCACGTAGACAAGATATGATTTATGATATTAGTAGAAGAGTAGGCCTTTCTTTTTTGATCTTCCGTTGAATGCTAATACCTGAAAGCTGACTATAGGATGTATCAGTAGGTAATGTGTTACCTGCAACAGTAGCAAGGAGTTGTCATTTATCATCAACGATCATTTTTATGTTGCCATTCTCTTTGAGTGCAATCATCTCTGGATATCTCAATCTTTCATATCCACCAACATAAGAGTTGAATTTTTTCGGTACTCCAAAGAAACTTAATTCCTTACTGTCATGACAATGCATATACATTTCCAATAGCACTACCACTTGTACATGTTTCATAGTTTAAATACTTCTCCTTGTCGACATTCAATGCTACAATAACATTGTCATGTGAACACACTTTATTAAAATCCTCCATTTTCACTTTTTTTAAAGATATGACTTATGTGTTTATCGTTCCAACACGTAGTAAAATAATGATTTAATACATGCAATAAACTATATAGTGTCGATAACCCGCTATAAAGTACCAGTGGGAAAGTCGCATCGTGTCTCTGAACAAGCATAGAGTACAATTGTTAGAGCCGTAAGCATATTTTATGTCATTTTAAGATACGTAAAAAAAAAGTTGAATAATTTCGAAGTCCAAAAAAAATTTTAGTCCAATAAAAAAAAGTGCTACTACAAACATTATTTTTCTAATAGTAAAGGTCATGACTAACATGTCTATAGCATTCTCATTTTAAGTTTGGAAAATATTAAATGTGATTTTTTTAAGTATGTTTCATCTCATTCGAAGACATGTAAAAAAGGTGAAAAAAATTATATCATGTTAAAAAAATCAATAAAAAAAGGTAAAAAAATTAAAAAAAAAGAAATGGGGAAGGGGGCCAAAAAATTGGAGGGGGCGCCCTTCGAGTTTGGGGATATGGGACCTTTGGGGGGTTTGAGGTCTCTGGTGGTTAAGGTCGTTGGTGCTTATGATCCTGGATGGTTCGTACTCACATACACCTTACTACTTGATTTGCAAGGATTTCTAACGTTTGTTCTGAAGTTCATTATTAAAATTCTTTTCTTGCCATCTACATCTCTCTTAGTATCAACTTTTTAGTATACTATAACATTAGACTCTATTTTAAACTGACAACACTGTTCAAATGCCAATTGTGTATTATACAGAACACGTCGAAGAAGTAACTATCTATTATTAAAATTCTTTTCTTGCCATCTACATCTCTCTTAGTATCGACTTTTTAGTATACTATAACGTTAAACTCTATTTTAAATTGACAACACTGTTCTAACACCACTTGTGTATTATACAGAACACATCGAAGAAGTAAAGCTAGGTCAAGTCATAAGACCATTTTATCATCGTTAACCATTTCCATAGACTGATATTGTTCCAAATTTATAATAAATAAGCTATGAGTTAACATGCTCTTCGAGGTTACCTTAACTGCTAATCGGTTTAACCCTTTTTTCTCCACCTTCATATGATCCAATTCGCAAATGTTATCTAGCTCTATTTGTTTCCCTATTATTCAAATATGATCGTTCGTACAGTCCAATTCGCGAATCCCTTATCCCTTTTTGCAAATATAGTTAGCTTTTACGTAAAGTGATTTAACAGCATATGTCAATCAAACAATTCTGAGTGTAGCCTACTATTCTTTAATTAGCAGCATCGTACATTTTGTTTAAATACTTATTTTTTCATTTTCCATATTCAAGATTTTTATTTAACACAAATGAATAGACAAGCTGAAGTATATAAAACGAGCCAACATAGATCTACGATTCCAATGAATGGTACTTGTTATCAGAAAAAAATGTCAATTGCCTAAAAAAACAAAAAAAAAACGTTATGATGAAAGTGTCACATTTTGGATGGAGACCTTTAACCCCCCTCCCTAATGTGCAAATATATAGCCCAAATTTTTTTTCTAAGGGAACAAAGAAACTATCGAAGAAACTGGTTTGTTCTCGAGTTTTAAACATCGTTAACTTCAGTGAGTGGCGTATAATACACGCGTACCGGAATTATTCATGGAGAGAGAGCCGGATTTCCCGGTATTATTTAAAAACGATCAGAAATTAAATTTTAAAAAAAAAGTTTTTTCAACTGAAAGTAACGAGCAATATCAAAACTTAAAACGAACAATAATTATAAGGCATATGAAAGGAGTTACCCCCTCCGCAAGACCTTGCTCTTTACGCTATAGTTTTTACTTTTTGTCCTAACTCTTTAAGAAAGATTCCTAAAACATAATGGCCATTGAATTAGAACAATAAGCTTTGTTTTAAAATTCTATAAAAAAAAGAAAGAAAAACGAGCAAAAATGGGGTTTTTATAGGCCAAATGAAGATACGGAAAAAACCGAGCAAATATTTTGAGAGGACAAACGCCTCTCTTCTTCAGCGCGAAACGAAATGATGTATCAATAAAAGCCAAAAATTAAAAGAATTAAAACCAACTACCTAACAACCATAAAAGCGAGTTATTCGCCAATATCCGCGATTTGCACAAAATCCAAAAAAAATATGAACTGCCATCGACGGATACTAGCGAACAACTGACAAAGAGAAGGAACCAATTCATTCACTCGAAAAAACAAAAAGAACCAGCAATTAAATAAGTTGGAGAACTATGTAATTTGATTTCGGATTTTAATTAGTGCATTTCTTGCAGACACCCTTTGAGACCTAAGGGGTTGTTCACGTGTTTGAATAGATGACTGGGAATGTGGTTCAAGGTTTATTTCAGGGATTACTAAAGTATCGGCTTCTCTTTTGAGAAAACCGAAATATGATTCGTTTATTCTTAAATCACCGGAATCTCTGTTTAAATCTAGACCTAAATGTTGGTATTTATAAATCTCAACAGCTTTTCTGTAGTGCTGGACAATACCTTTGTCATGCGAAATAAGACTAGCTTGATTAAACAAAATTGTATTGTCTGGTTTTTCAAAAATGTGCTCTGCAAGGGCAGAGTCAAAATTTTATGGTTTTTTCCACTTTTTAAGTGTATTATTAATTGAAATAGAGTGCTGAGTTAATCTATCCGTTAGTCGCTGATCAGTTCTTCCGATATACCGAAGACCACACGAACAAGGAATTCTGTAGCCACCGGAGTTTTCACCTATCGGGATAGGGTCTTTACCTTGATAAATTTGAAACCTTATAGTTTTTCTGGGTCTATAATAAGTGTAAATGTTATTTTTCCTTAGATTTTTTGAAATGTGGTCTGAAATCCCTTTAACATATGGGAGACCAAGATAAACTGAATTTTCCCTTTGATTTGTGTTTTCTGTGGAACTATCTGATAATGTTTTAATGCGTTTTGCAACTACAGAATTTATTAAAATAATTGGATAACCATTCCCAAATAAAATGTCTCTAAGGTGGTTGAGCTCTAAATCCAAGAAACGTGTTGAACAAACTTTCAATGCTCTATCAACTAGAGAAGTGACAACTCCTCTTTTCACAGCAGGAGAATGATTTGATGAATAACTTAAGTAACGGTCATTATGTGTGGGTTTTCTATAGACACTAAACTCGAAACATGAATCATTTCGGTGCACCAGAACATCTAAGAAAGGAAGACGCCTCTCTATCTCTGATTCCTGAGTAAATTTCAATTTTGGATCCAAGGAGTTGAGCAAGTGAAGAAAAGAACCCAGAGACTCGTCAACATGCTCCCATAAATAAAAAATGTCATCTTTAAAACGAACCCAAAATTCAGGTTTACAAGAACTTTGCAAAATAGCCCTTTCTTCAAGGTCTTCCATGAAAATATCAGCCTGTATTGGAGAAAGGGGGCACCCATGGAGAGCCCATATTTCTGTCTATAAAAAATGCCTCTATAATGGAAGTAAAAAGAAGTTCTGTTACAAAGGGCTGTAAGCGAAAGAAGTGTCTGATTCGAAAGAATAGAATTTTCTGATATAGATGGGTTAGTATTAAGTTTTTGCTCCAAAAACAGTTCGGCCTTTTGAGGATCACAATTGGTATACATTGAATCTGCATCAATACTGCCAATTCTTGTATTTGGTTTAACTGAAACTTGCTTTACCTTGGAAACAAAATCAGCGGAATTTTTAATATAGGATTTTTGAGCCTGAATTAGTGGGCGAAATATCACTGATAAGAATTTCCCAATTTTTCCTGTAGGAGAATTAAAAGAAGAAACAATGGGTCGAAGTGGATTACCGGGCTTATGAACTTTAGGAAGACCATAAAAGCGAGGGGACGTGCATCCGCGTGGGTAAAACCTTTTGTACAACTGATCCGTAATTTCACCTTTTCCTTTTAGATAAGAAAGCTCTTTTCGGACTTCGTGTACAAATTTTTCTGTGGGATCGGTAGCTAATTGTTCATATGTGTTAGAATCATTTAAAATTTCTCTGACTTTTTTGTCGTAATCATCTGCTCTGCCCTTGCAGAGCACATTTTTGAAAAACCAGACCATACTATTTTGTTTAATCAAGCTAGTCTTATTTCGCATGACAAAGGTATTGTCCAGCACTACAGAGAAGCTGTTGAAATTTATAAATACCAACATTTAGGTCTAGCTTTAAACAGAGATTCCGGTGATGCAAGAATAAACGAGTCATATTTCGGTTTTCTCAAAAGAGAAGCCGATACTTTAGTAATCCCTGAAATAAACCTTGAACCACTTTCCCAGTCATCTATTCAAACACGTGAACAACCCCTTAGGTCTCAAAGGGTGTCTGCAAGAAATGCATTAATTAAAATCCGAAATCAAATTACATAGTTCTCCAACTTATTTAATTGCTGGTTCGTTTTGTTTTTTCGAGTGAATGAATTGGTTCCTTCTCTTTGTCAGTTGTTCGCTAGTATCCGTCGATGGCAGTTCATATTTTTTTGGATTTTATGCAAATCGCGGATATTGGCGAATAACTCGCTTTTATGGTTGTTAGGTAGTTGGTTTTAATTTTTGGCTTTTATTGATACATCGCTTCGTTTCGCGCGGAAGAAGAGAGGCGTTTGTCCTCTCGAAATATTCGCTTTGTTTTTTCAGTATCTTCATTTGGCCTATAAAAACCCCATTTTTGCTCATTTTTCTTTCTTTATGTGATGTCAGGCCAATGTGGTTTAAGAAATTATCTTCTATAAAAAAATTAGCGTAAAAAGTAAGATCTTGAGGAGGAGGCAACCCCTTTCGTATACTTAATAATTTTTGTTCGTTTTAAGTTTCAATGATGCTCCTTACTTTTTCTCAGGGGTATTTTACACGGGTGGGGGGGGGAGTATTTTACAAGGGGAGTATTTTCCGGTAGGTAAACAATGGGGAGAGGGTAAACGCCGGCCACCACTTCTACTTATTAATCGTAGTAGATCATTCGGTCATAGGCAGTGTAAAATATATTTTAAATATTTTCTTGCCAAATATTTTAGCGTTTGTAAATCGAAAATTGCTGAGATTTCCTGAAATGAACATAATTATATAGTAAACTGTCAGTTTGATTTTGGTAGCTCCTTTGAGGAGTCTTAATTATTATAGTCATTTTCTTGCTCTTTTGTGTTGTCGTTGGCGTTATCACAAAAAGAAACCACACTGCCCGAAATTAGAATTGTTTTCAGTAAAGCGCAAGTGGACGGCCCAGGCCTCTGGCCTTTAGACGGCCCAGATGGCGTTAGCCTTACTCCTCTTTGTAGTAATGTCTGTTTGTCTTTGGTTTGACTTGAAAATTCACTGTAATTTCTGTTCGTTTCGGGTTTAATTTATTCGCTGATATAGATTTCTCTTCATTTTAATTTTCAATTATTAATTGACTTTATTCCTGCTCTTCTTTGGTTTATATGTAGCTCTTTACTTTATTTTGAAGCCTCCTTAAAAAAAGCGTTTTAAGTCAATAATAAGCAATAAATAAACATGCGTCTTATATAACATAAATAAAACCTGGCTTAGACCGTGTCTTCGTTATGGCTTTTTCGTACAAAGCCGCCCGTATTTTTATTTATTTTTTTTTTTTTACTTTTTTAGACAACTCCAATTTCCTTAGGTACTTTTTAAGGCTCAAAAAGGCAAATCAGGCACATTTGAAGTGTCTTTTTTCGCAAAAGTTTGTATTTTGATTAATAGAAAGCTGTTTTTACTCGGCTGACTTCACCTGAAAGAACCATAATTAAGACAGAGCATTAGTCTCTGCTTTTATGGGAATTGACTCTTAAAAAATGGACTCAGGGGACTGGAAAGAGATCCTAAACATAGGGTGAATTTTGATATTTCTTTTTTTTCACAAAATTGAGACAACTATAGACCTATCTTCAAACATTCTTTTAAGGTTTTTACGCACGAAAAAGGTGATATTTAGGCTTGAAAATTGTTCCTGACACCTAATTCAGGGCACATTTAAGTTCAATGAAGCTCCATTGACTTGCTAAAAAGGCAATATTTTTGCTATTATTTGTCTTTTACAAAACTACTTCCATTCTCGCCTTTGATTTTGTAGCCAAAATAACAAATCAATATAATAAACCGTCAATATTCAACTTTCTAAAACTATTTGTTAGCTAGTTATTTTCAGACTGTAGAGTGCATCCCCTCCCACCCTGGGTGGAAGAGGTTAAAATAGAAGAATATGCGAAGGTTTAGAAATTTCAGTCTTGTCTTCTGTGACAGTACAGGAGCTTGCTATACTGATCTTAAACTATAATTAAATAAAAAAAAAACAAGTTTTTTAAACTGAAAGTAAGGAGCGACATTAAAACTTAAAACGAACAGAAATTATTCCGTATATGAAAGGGGCTGTCCCCTCCTCAACGCCTCGCTCTTTACGCTAAATTTTTTTTATTGTTTTAAAAAATAAAGTTGTGAGACAGAGTCAAACAAGTTTCGATTACTATTGAGCAGTATCGCTTGTTTTTTATTGTTTTGTTTATTACGTATATGTTATTACGTATATGAGGGGGTTCTCCCCTTAGTCAATACCACGCTCTTTACGTTAAAAGTTAAAAAAAATTTTTATTCACAAACCCCTGAATCACAAAGGCCGTTTAATTAGAATAGATAGCTCTTTTGAAAGCACTAAAAAAAACTGTAGCGTAAAGAGCGAGGTATTGACTTGGGGGAGAACCTCCTCACATACGTTATAATTTCTGTTCGTTTTAAGTTCTAATATTCCTTCTTACATTTCAGTTGAAAAAACTTGTTTTTTTTATTTAATTTCTGATCGTTTTTTAAATAATGCTTGGAAATCCGGCGCCCCCTTCATAGAAATGTCCCTTACCCCAAAGAAACATCCTCCACGGAAATATTCTCCAGAGTAACCCCCTCCTCTAGCCCCCCCCCCCTCCAGAAAAAATCCTTCCTGAAAATGGTTGTATACTTCCCAATAACCAATAAATAATGCTGGCAAGTCCGGCGCCCCCTTCATGGCAATTTCCCTTCCCCCATGAAAACTTCCTTCATGAACAGATACTCCAACATAACCCCCGACCCACCCTTCCCTCCCACTACCAGAAAAAAAACCTCCTGAAAACTTCTGTATACTTCCGAATAACCAATACTATATGTTAACATTGGGTAAAGTTCATAATTTTTAGCCCTCCCTCTGGGTACTTCGGGGGATTAAGTCATCCTAAAAGACATATTTATCATATTTTCGACCCTGCTGAACAAAATGGCTATCTCAAAATTTTGATCGGGTGACTTTGGGAAAAAAATAAGCGTGGGAGGGGGCCTAGTTGCCCTCCATTTTTTTTTGGTCACTTAAAAAGGGAACTAGAACTTTTAATTTCCGTTCCAATGAGTCCTCCCACGATATTCTAGGACCACTGGGTCGATACGATCATCCCTGGGGAAAAAAAAAACAAAAAACAAATAAACACGCATCCGTGATCTTTCTTCTGGCAAAAAATGTAAAATTCCACATTTTTGTAGATAGGAGCTTGAAACCTCTACAGTAGGGTTCTCTGATACGCTGAATATGATGGTGTGATTTTCATTAAGGTTCTAAAATTTTTAGGGGGTCTTTCCCCCTTTTTTTGAAAATCAGCCAAATTTTCTCAGGCGCGTAGCTTTTGATGGGTAGCTTTAAACTTGATGAAAGTTATATTTTTGAAATCAGCATTGAAATCTGATTCTTTTGATATATCTATTGTTATCAAAAACCCGTTTTCTAGAGTTTCGGTTACCATTGAGCCGGGTCGCTCCTTACTTACAGTTCGTTACCACGAACTGTTTGATACATACAGATCGCTATAATATATGTATAAACTATGTAGATCGCATTTGGTATGGGAAAAGAAAACGGATTTTATGTATGTAACAGTCTAAGGGGACACAGCCTGTTAATCTATGGAAACCACTTTGCTAAGCAGCTCCACCTCGATAATTTGTTCTATACTTTCTAATTAAAAATCAGTTTTATTAGACATTTCCTTTGGCTGCCCACAAAAGTATTTGAGACATTTTACAAATTTAGGTTTATCTGACTGAATGTTTGTTTAAACTGAAAGTATAAATAAAGATGGTAAATAGCTTAGGAACTGTTTTGTAAAAAAAAACAGAATTTCAAAGTTTACATCATAAATAGTATAATGTTCAATCTTAAAAAAAGTACATCTGGTGGTCCTAATATAAGACCTTCAAAATTTATTGCTTTCTTCAAATACAGAATTAAAGCAAAGAAAAAGTACTTCTGAAGCTTCTGTCGGATTTCAGAAATGCAGTTTAGAAAAAAATAAATGCTTAATTGTTAGTATTATGAAATTTTCGGAGTGTTTAGTCCCTTGGCTTTGTGCAGACAATACCCGTCGTGCCAAAAAAACCTACCAGACAGCGTCAATGCGTTTTGCGAATGACTTGTAGATCCATATTCGCAAAATTGGCGCGGAATTTCAGATTGAGGAACTCCACCAATGTTCCACCGTCTTCTTTCAGTCTAGTTCTGATACTACAACGGGCTAGGAATAGTCTGGAGAAGTTTCTAGTATTAGTGTACTACGGAATGTTTACTAGTGTAGTAGATAGTAGTAGTGGTGAATGAAGCAGAATGTTCTGAGGAATGACGAGTAAGTGCTGCTATCTATAGTGAGGTAGTGTTTATTTATGATAACTGGATATCGACCTTTCAAAATCAAAACACACTTCTACTTAAGAATTACGAATATAGACGGAAAATCATGGCACATACTATGGTTTTCATGAGGACAAGCCACCAAGGATATAGCAGGTGGTTTCTCTAACATCACTGTACGATAGCCTACTGTAATATCAATGCAACTGAAGAATTATAAAAATATTCGTAGAATTTTGTGATTTTGAATGGTCGATATAGTCATAAATCTTCAATAAGGGCGGACCAAGTTGGCTTTTGTACATTTGTAACGGAATTTTTCGTAGTTTTTATGCAAATTAGTGGTAATAATGCACAAGTGGGCCTCTTGAGAAAGAAAAGTGTTAAGAAAACAATTCTTACTTCATAATATGCAGAAAAATTATAAATAACACATTTTGAAGCCACTTCCACTATACTTTACCCACCTCCTAATATACAAATGTTAAGTCCAAACTACTTATTTCCCGTGTATTTTGCCATATGTTACTCCTGTTTCAACTTTTAATCCGCAAATTGAATCAAAACTGATGAAATCAAAAAACGGAAAAATACAAATGAAATATATAATGTGGGCTATACATTTGCATATTACGGTAGAGGGGAGCTGTTGGGTGTAAAGTATAGTCGAAGTGGCTTCAAAATGTATTAACTACAATTTGTCTGTATATTATGAAGTAGGATTTGATTTCTTAATGTATTTCTTCCTCAAGACCTCCAATTGTGTATGAATGGAGAGGGCGCAATAACAAAAGAAGGCAATACAAAATTTTGCCAATATTGTTGTGAAAAACTTAGTATGCCTTGAGTTGTTCGTGTACTTCTTATCACTCTTCTTTCTTTCTTCCTATTTTTTTACAATAAGAGTTGTGGTGCCACCAACAACGCTAATATAGAGCCAATTAAGGTATCTATCGTTTAAATGTTATCATTTGCCATATAACTCAGTAAAATTTATACTGACAGTCATCCACAACCCAAACACGACTAAAACACGTTTTATTTTGAGGTTTCAAGTTGAGTGTGCCGCTTATTTAATTGTACTGTCCCGCTTTTTCCCAGGGGGAGAGGATATGGCTCTGGAAATAAGGTGGGTTTTAGAGAAGTGTAATATTCGTTTTATGCTGCTAAATGTTGTAATTTTTATTTATTGGTCCCGCTTTAAGGGAAAAGGGGCTTGTAAGGGACACTACAGCCCTTCACCATGTTTACAAATCTTCAGAAACATTTTTGATGTATTATTCATTTTCTATTCAAATATTCAAATTCATGCAAAAACTAGTTGGTTTAAGTTACATATATCACCACAACCAATATCACCGTTCACGTATAAAATTTGCATTTTATAAAGTTTACATAAATTGAGGGAAATGTTGATGCTTAGTTCCTTTGTCTGGCGGTGTTTGCTAATTCCCTGTGAGTTAAGGATATACTCACGTTTATTAGTATCTCTTTCTTTTAATGACCGATTACAAATTTACTCTTTGAAAAAAAAATTGATAAATCAATTTATTCAGCTCAGAAAATTAGAGCCAAAGTGATGAAAGTTGTGTTTTCAAATGTTTGGGAACATACAACTGCCCCCTCCAATCAAAAAAATTATTGATTCTATTCTATTAATTAGTAACATATTAGAATTACAAGAAGCTGTCTAGTTGATATATTTAATTTAAATCACAACAAGCGTTATCGGTTCTCACCCAACCTAGTACAAACTTGAAGCTTCAATTGTTCAAAGCTTTCCGTTCACTGTTAATCAGTTTTGATTTTGGATGGCATAACTCAACTATGAAAAACAGAATAAACTCAACAAAGATTCGATTAAACTATATTAGAAGTTTGAAGCCGTCGCTTGCATCTGCTGTCCATGTCAATTCCAAACATCAACCCGCCAAATCTGCGTTGGCTGTTCCTTTTAATTGGCCTTTGTAAATTGATCCTATTACTGTAAAATGATATTTGAAGAATGTCAAGATGATTGTTTCAAGATGATTATCTTGATTAAGTTACGCTCTTAGTTTTTTTCCCGTTTTGGATTTAAAACATTATAAAGTTTTCAAAAGCTTTTCTATACTAGCAGCAAACATAAACAAATGTAATCGATGTTTTTAAGAGTTTTCAATGTGAATTTTCAACCTGAGACTCTAAGCAGGCATGCCTTTCCAAAAACTAACAAAGAAGTATGTTTCCAGTAAGAGAGTCATGCATACTCCCGACATTTACCCGTGCCCCAGCCATTTAAACATTTGCCTCTCAATTACTTGGACTATCTGTCTTGGTTTTTCTCTGTCTACAATTAGCCATGTCTTGATGCAACCTATGCATCCTACTGCAAAATACTTGATGACTTCAATTCAAAGAACTTTCAATTTTCGATGTTTTTACCAATGTAATCGATGTTTTTAAGAATTTTCATAGCTTAAAACAGAGTCGAACGTTTGTTCGTCTTAAAATAGTGTAAAAGACAAAGTTAAAAGAAGACACTCAACCAAGACAATTTTTCAGCTGTCTTTTGCCCGAGCCATATTCTAGTCACCCGTGTCGATAAAACAGTCGAGTCTTATGAGCAATAGGGTTTTTTTGTTGATTTTAACGTTACGCTGTTAAAATTAAAATTGCAAGAAATTGGTTCGAAACGCTTGTATCGATGCTAACTTTTTCAAACTATTCTATTCCAATATTATGTATTTGTATCTTTTCCTGGATTTCTATTACAGATAAAAGGCCTGATATTTAAAGCTCACATCTTTTGTAGTTTAAAAAGGTATGACTTAACTTTTGATTGTTATTGGTTGATCTCACATTTTCTGTTTGAAAGTTGAACAATTTTTGACTCGAGAAATTACAAACTGCATACATAATTAGTCCTGTAGCCGTAGGTAGTTTTTATTTTATGAGTAAGTGTCAATATTATATGGCCTGGGCATTAAACCACCTTATTCTCCATTCAATCAACTTTTACATTCTACTCAATCACTAATACCTTAATATTAAAATTTTATTTTTCTCTTCATAGTGGTAATATTACAAACTTACAATGCATTATATTATGTGAAGCTCATATACAAAAGTTAATGCCGTTAGATATATTCTAACGTAAAAATTCGCGTAGGTTATTCGAATATAAGCCTAGAAAGGCTATAACATCAAAAGCGGTTTTCTGAATGTATGATGTACGAGCATGTTAATATGTGGTCAGTAGTGATGTTAGCAATCCCAACTTTTTTTTTTAAACGATAAGGATTTTTAAAAAGCAAGATATTCTATTTATTATTCCTTTTGCTTCAAAAGAATGAAAATAATTTTGAAGTTTCGATGCTCTAAGGCTGGAAGGGACTGTTGTAGGGACTGTTTGTAGACGCATTGAGCTTAATGATTTCATCAAAAAGCTCCATTTCAATTTTTTTTTTTTTTTAATAGTGAAAAACAATGATATTTTGACACTGACTAAAGATATTTACGCTTTTTTAAGATTGACCTTATCGTTCAAAACAAATTCACAAACAAAAGTTTTAAGCCTGGATTTACCAAAAATAGAAATTCCCTTATTAATTAAAAAGAAGGATAGATATAGAAAAAAATGGAGCAATATTTTTATTTTTTAGTTCAGTGCGAGTTTGATTGCCAACTAAACTCCCCGAAGTCAAACTTCTTTTATTTTCTTTTATTTGGGCCCAATAGGAATTTGACACAATGGACTTTCCAACAAAATCATTGTGGCCACTTTGACTGTTTATTATCTCCATGGACTTTTAATGCATCATATGTACAATGAAAAGAAAAACTACCTAAAAAATTATGGCAATCCTTTATTTTATAAAGAAATTTTCTTGCATAACTTTTGATGTTTTTTGCATAAGCAAGGAACGAAAAAAAAGTCATTACAGTAGCTTTACATTTGCTTTGAGCAATAAAAGAACTTCGAAGTTACCATTCCATAGAATTTTTTTTTAAGATGGATAGACGACAACTAGTGGAAAAAAAAACTCTTATGGCATAAGAGAGGCCTGATCTTCACTTTATAAAATATAGTTTTACTAGCTGCAAGTGGTACTAGGTGCACCCAGTTGTGCTTCTTTTTAAGTAGTTGAAATTCTCCGATCAATTAATTTCTAATTCTAATGACACTTAAAAAAACAACTAATGTTAAGTGTGGTATTATAAATCAAAACAAACATAAATTATCCTGTGTATTTGAGGGGCTACCACCGACTTTACTCCTGCCCTTTTTGCTCAAGTTTAGCCAGTGCTTAATCGAAAGCATTCAGAAGCCGGTTGATTATGGCAGATATTCGTTTTCTTTCTTTTTTGTACCGGTTCCCTTTCAGAACATTAGAACACAAAATTTTATTGGTTCAAGAAAATAAGAATAAATAAGCCATTCCATTCTAGGGGCTTTATTTTAAACACATTGCTCTTGCCTTAGGGAAATTGTTCTTGAAGTACTGGTGATAAAAATTGAAAATTTAACGTAAAGAGTGTGTGGGGGGGGGGGGTAGGGGTAAAGGGAATGGGAGCTCTTTCATATACTGGCTAGCTAATATCTGTTAGTCTCAAATTTTGATACAGCTCTTTACTTTCTTTTGAAAAACTATTCTTTTTAAAAATTTAATCTCTATTCAGTTTTAATACCATATTTATTAGGCTTCAGGGAGTTTGCACTCAGAAACAGTTGCACATTTCATTGCTTGTCATTAAAATACCTATTCTGACTTTTAATTTCACATGATATTTATTACCATGGAACCCTGGTGCCAAACAGAAAAAAAGGGGGGTGCTTTGTTACTCCTTAATTACTTCACAGTCATCAAAAGTACTCAAAAAATCGAAATTTGTCTTCCAGAACTCTTCTGGAGTTCCACAACTATCGATTTGATTCGACCAGCTTTCTTTGTGATCGTAGTTTTAGGGGATATAGGAGAAGGAAGGTACTTGATCCTCTAATCATGATCATGAATTATATTCATGATCATGAATCTACTCACAACGTTAAAATCAAAACGTTAAAATAAGCTCACCTTTCTCGCGAAGCTTATCACATAGATTCAATTAATTAAATTGGTCCTAAAACTGAGTTTATAATCTCAAAATTTTAGAACTACAAAATGAAATTTGCATAATTTTTTTTTTAATAAAAAACATAAGTCTTTAATGTTTAAAACTTTTGTTGATGAATACTCCTGTGTTATCCAAACTCCAACAGGTAATAAATTATTACCTTTCTAATTCAGTTTTCTGGTAAAACTGATGTCTTTTGTAAAACTTCAAGAATCTTGACTGAAATACCTGTAAGGTCTTGAACTCAACAATGTACCGCAAGCTTACCCTTTAGATTTACTTATATCAACCTAAATCTTTTTATGAATCCTTTTACGTGCACTTATCAATTCTTTGTAACTTAGGGCCCTTTTACCGAGTACTCTAAGGGTAGCGCCATCGTTGGAATTATTGCTATCATTATTATTATTATTATTATTATTATTATTACATTCCAATGCTTCTAATTAGAATTGAAACGTTAGCCAATAGTTTGATGTGACGCTATGTTTGACTATAAAGGGGTTGAGGAGAAAATGACATGGGAAGGGGATAGTTGCCATCAGATTACTTTTTGCTCTCGAAAAAGGCACAAGTAGTAACGATTTTCTTAGAATAAAGCCCATTGATGTTACTATAACATGCAAACACAGATAAGAATTCAATCCAAAATGGAGACGCTATAGCTAAAAAAGGTATGCCTAAGATTGTTTGACAACATTTGTTCTGGTTTACATTCCTTAAATATTTGGCTTCTTAAGTGTCTGTATGCTGCTACAATGTTTCAACCTTTATCAGGTGTCTTGATCTCGTAAAAATTTGCGCTAAAAATGATAATAACTTTCCTCTCCTATAAATCTTTCATTCCGCTATTTAGATTTAGAGCTGGTACGCGTTGTCATGTCGATAAAAATCAATTTTTTACGACGTGACATCGACAATGGGTAATAGAAATGTTAGATAAGCACGTTAAAAATCACTTATTGGGGAAATAGGTTCAAGAGACCGATTATTCAAATTAACTTTGAATCTTATATAAAATATACGTTCATGAAGTCTCGTGATGAATTTCTCTACCATCGAAGTTAAGATAAAGCTTCAGTGCTTAGAATCTGAGTCTCCTCAAAGGAGACTCAGATTAAGGGGGGCACGAGTTTGATCCCTTGCGTGGCCAGTTATTTGGTTTGGGACGCGGGTCAGTGGTGTGACTTTGTAAGCTTAGCCAGAGTCGACCCAGCTCTACATGGGTACCTGGAGAAACCTGGGGAAGGTAAGCAGGAAGGGTGCGCAAAAGCACAGGATGGCTGGCCCCCAGCCCCCCATTGCACCTCCTGGCTGAAGGGCCACGAAACGGAGATCAGCATCGCCGGTTTGGACCTTAAGGGTCCAGTGCCGTCATACTTACTTACTTTACTTACTTACTCCTCTAAAATTTGAATATTATTTTCACTGATTTTTTTTTTTAATGATACCATGTTTTAGGATATAGAGAAAAATGGACTGTTGCCTTTTTGTTGTTGAGAAGGATATTCTACATCTTAAGGTAGTGTTTTCAACAAATATTCCTGTAACCTTCACGTTTACACAATATTTTTATAAGTTCTGTGAAAGATTGTCTACTGCTTTAAATGCTACTTACAGCTGTTTTAGATACTTAGCCCCCTATTTTAACGGCTATGTAAAGTCGAAATTTCCTGGAGAGAAGCGAACTCAAAGGATTTATGCGTGAGAAATCAAGCGATTTAAGACATATGGAGTCTAAACACAATTCAATCTAGTTAACAAGCGGACATCAATTTTCCTTTTACTGGAAGTACTCAACTTTTCAAACAGACTTAACTTTATTCAAATGCCTAGGAAATAAAAAAATAAAACAGAAAAAAACAAACATAGAAAACGATTAGACGTATTTTTTGCAAGCTGCTAGATGTTACGGCTCGCTTTGCGTTTCCATGTCACTTCTTGTTACTTTAAAAATATTCATGCGTTAATGTCACTAGAGAACACTACTTTTGTTGTGTCAATTTGTTTTCATATATAAATCGTACAGTGCAACTCTTGCGAGATCTTCGATATGATACGATTTCAAAACTTTAAGCAGAATTTAGGTTTCCACAGCTTTTTTATAAAACAATTGAGCCCAATATTCAGCATTGGGCTTTCCTTATTAAGTATTTTTCATGGCTTTTTGAGCATATGTGTGCGGAATTAACATTATGTACGAAATGGAACCCCAGGATATATATATACTTTGTTCATCAACCTTGGTCTTAGGTTGAGCTTGTTTTGCCAAACTTTTGAAAAAAGGATAGAAACTGACCATACTGCATCCTTTTTATATTGATTGAACTTTAAATAAATTTCCTATAAACATTTAATTTGATTTACAATAGGCCCTGAGCTCTTGAAAGTTGAGAGATTGCAAATCTTGGTCATATAGCTTTTGTAAACTATCTGAACTGCCTTTAATATTTCATGGAAAATAAAAGGCTGTCATTTTAGTAGACAACGAATAGAGATGAATGAAAGAGGCAAATGAAAAGGGCCATACTCTGAAATGGGCCAAAAATGAAAATCACAAGCAAATGACTATTGATTGATGATTGACGCATCCCTAAATAGTTTTATACCTGCAAGATGTTCAGATGAAACTGTCTGTGATCTGGCTTAATTCAAGACTCAGGTTTTTTTTTAAAGTTTGGCTCAGATCAGAAGTGAAATGGGCTATTTCTTTCTTTGTAAACATTTACAGATCTTTCATCTTGTCTTTTCGATAAGTCGTGTAGCTGAAAGAGATTCACGATCTTTTGTCTCTGCACTATCCTAACAACTAATCTAGGAAGCGATGAGACTCAATGATCCCTTGCTGGCGATAAATAACAGCCTTCATTGCCTGTCTACCTTTGGCGTAATGCTACCGTCATAAAATGTTTTATTTGGTTTTTAAGCCTTCAGCCAATCATTAAAAGAAATCAATATAGAGGAATCAGTGGCTAATTGTAACCGTAGTTGTTATCAGGCAATTGAGAGTAGCAATTAAAAACTGCATGGGGCCAGAAAATGTATTGCTTCTTTCTTCCTTTTTTACATGACATACAAGAATTGGAAGTTGAAAATCAAAGAAGTATTGGGCAAAACAGCCTTGATCTTGGGTGAGAAGGCTGTCTTAAAAGGGTCTATAAAAAAAAGAAGATTATTAGATAAACTGTACAAGGTAGGTAAACTAGGCTATCATCTAGTTTTTTCAGTTCTATTTATGGACCCAAGACCATGGGAGGATTTGATTTATTGAGACCCCCCTTAAATATATTACGGCAATTAGTAGTAGATCTTGATTTACAATTCTAATATACTTAGGGTTTGAATCTATCATAACACTGATGAATCTAGATTTTTTTTTTCATATTCAAATAAATGGGCTACAAATTATTCTTATTGAGTTTCGATTGCAGCGTCATCTTATCTGAAATACTTTCCAGAGAGGCGACAAAGCACGCAAGCGGGGCACAACCCATGCAAAATAGATTTTTTTATATTAAGCTTCTTTTATATTGAGCTTTGCACGGAACAAACACACAGTATGTCTTACGAAGCTTTGAGCTAACAAATTTTAACAAAAACCATCGGGTGTGTCTCAAATCACTCCCAAAAGGAAGTCCCAGGTAATTGATGCTTGGCGACAGTAGCACCGGATGATCATCTAGACAAACGTTATCTAGAAAGGGACGATTACGTAATTTAACAAATGCAGCAATCTCATTTCTCACCGATAAGTCTCAATCCGATATTCCTACACTATGTATGTAAAATATAAAATTTTCTTCAATACTTGTGACAGTCCTGCCTAAATTCAATTGTTCCCTTGAAACTACACCTTCGTTTAAGTCAACCCCATTTAACTCAACTCATTTAACTTAACACTCGTTCAACTTTGCCTCGTTTAAATCAACACAAGTTTAACTCAACCCCCCTACAACTCGACGACCATTAAGTCAGCACCTGTTTAGCCCAACCCCCATTCAATTCAACGCCATTCAATCACACCCCATCGAACTCAACCTTCCTGATACTAAAAAAATAACAAGTTTTTTGTTCAACTGAAAGTAAGGAGCAACATTGAAACTCATAACGAACAGAAATTATTCCGTATATGATTAGGTTGGCTCCCTCCTCAATACCTTGATCTTTACGCTAAAGTTTTTAGCACTTTTAAAAACCTTCCTATTCTAATTAAACGCCCCTCGTGTTTCAAGAGTCATTCTTAAAAAAATGGGAAAAACAGTCAAACTTCAGCTTAAAGATCAAGGCATTGAGGTAGGAGGGGGGGGGCAACCACTTCATATACGAAATCATTTCTGTTCGTTTTGAGTTTTAATGTTACTCCCTACTTTCAGTTGAAAAAAAACTTATTTTTTCTTATTAAATTTCTGATCGTTTTTCAGATAATGCCGCTAAATCTGGCTCACTCTCCATGAAAAACTCCCTCCCCTAACGGGAAACTCATCCGTGGAAAACTCCTCCCATGTAAGATACATCCTCCCTGGTAAAGTTCCTTCCGGACAATTCTATTCTCACAAATGTTCCTATACCCCTCCTATGTAAAATTTCTTGCGGACAATTAAGCCTGAAATATTATTCTTGGCATACTTTCATTTGAAAATAACTTTGATTTCTAGTTATTTTTTCGATCACTCTGGAAGTCCCCCTTCTGTGGAAATTTTCCCCCCGAAATCCAAAGCCGCTGAAATTTACCCTGGACAGTTCCCTTTGGTTATTTCCGTATGCAAAATTGAGCTGGCAAAGAGAAAGAACGACAAATAAAAAGAATTTCGTACAGAAAAGAGTTCTGTCATAACCCTCAAGTGTAAAATCTCTCCTATGAAACTCACCCCGAAGATTTCCCTCCCACAGAAAATTCACCCCATGGAAACCAACCCCAAGCACCGGATCCCCCCTAAAATAAAATGTCTGAATACTTGCCAGTAGCTGTATACTATATGCAAATAATGGGTAAATTTCATAACTTACAGGCCTAACCCAATGGATTGTGGGGGGTTTTGCTAACCCTAAAGGCATAGTTATTGGATCTTTCAACTATGTTGACCAAAATTGTTATCTCGAAATCTTGATCGGACGAATTTGGGTATAAAAGGCGAGGGAGGGAGGCTAGTTGCCCTCCAATCTTATAAGTCACTTAAAAAGACCGTAGAATTCCACATTTTTGTATACAGGAGCTTGAAACTTCTACAGTAAGTTTCTCTGATTTGCTGAATCTGATGATGTGATTTTCATTAAGTTTATTGACTTTTATGGGTTTTTTCCCCCTTTTTCGAAAATCAGGCAAAATTCCACAGGCTCTTAGCTTTCGATGGGAATTTTATATATCTAGAATCAGCGTATTAAGTCAATTCTTTTAATGTATTAATTAAAAAAAACTTTTTACAAAAAATAAGTTTTTCAAAGAAATGTAAAAAACTCCATTAAGTAAAAAATGAGCAAAAATAAAATAAAATAATCTACCAAGCGTGAAACTACCACAAATCAGCATTGATAAATAAATGAAACCCAAAACGAACAGAAATTACAATAAATAACCGAGTCAAACTCAAAACGAGCAGAAATTTACATAAGTTGGGTTCCAAACCCCTATGCCTTCCCAAGGCAAGAACAAAATTTGCACTTCACTGAAAAAAATATAAATGTTTTTACTTTTATAATTTAATAAATCAAATAATATTAACATTTTGATTACTAAATATCAGTATATGTATATTAAACTGACAATGTACATTCATTTGTATTTTTTCAGTAAAGTGCAAATTTTGTTCTAGCCTTGGGAAGGCATAGAAGGCATAATAACACCTTATATCCCCCAGGGCACAAATTACAACCCTTACCATAAGGGCTGTTAGGGTGGTTGTTATCCTCTAAGACCTAATTTCCAGAACTTTCAACTACGTTAAACAAAATGGCTATCTTAAAATTTTGATTGGATGGGTTTGGGGAAGTGGTGGGTGTGAGAGGGCCGTTAGTCGCTCTCAAATCACTTTTAATTATTGAAAAATGGCACTAGCCCTTTCAATTTCCAACCAAATGAGCCCTTTTGAAGTTTCTACGACAACACTTTCAAAAAAAACCTTATATGCCCCCAGGTCATAACTTACAACCCTTGCCCTGAGGGCTGGGGGGGGGTGTCATTCTCAAAGACCTTATTTCCAGATTCCAGAACTTTCTACTACGTTGAACAAAATGGTTATCTGAAAATTTTGATTTGATGTGTTTGGAGGAATGGTGGGCGTGAGAGGGGGGTTAATTATCCTCCAATCACTGTCGAGTATGAAAAAGAGCGCTAGCCCTCTCAATTTCCAATTGAATGAGCCGCTTTTGAAGTTTTACGACAACTCTGTCTATAAAAACCTTATATGCCCCTAGGGCATAACTTACAACCTTTGCCCTGGGGGCTCTGGAGGTTTTGTTATCCTTAAATACATAATTTCCAAAACTTTCAACTACGTTGAACAAAATGGCTATCTCTAAACTTTGAGTGAATGTGTTTGGGGAAATGGTGGGCGTGAGAGGGGGGTTAATTACTCTCAACTCACTTTCGACTATTAAAAAGGGTGATTTCAATTTACAATCAAATGAGCCCTTTTTGAAATTTCTACAACAATTTTCTATATAAACCTTATATGCCCCCAGGGCATAAATTAAAACCCTTGCACTGAGGGCTCTGAGGGGGTTATCATTACAAAAAACCTAATTTCCAGAACTTTTAACTACGTTGTACAAAATGGATATCTCAAAATTTTGATTGGATGTGTTTGGGAAAATGGTGGTCGTGAGAGGGGCGTTAGTCGCTCTCCAATCACTTTCAACTATTAAAAAAGGCACTAGTCTTTTCAATTTCCAATTGAATGAGCCCTTTTGAAGATTCTACGACAACGCTTTCAATAAAAACCTTATATGCCCCCAGGGCATAAGTTACAACCCTTACCCTGAGGGCTGGGGGGAAGGGTTGTCATCCTTAAAGACCTAATTTTCAGAACTTTCAACTACGTTGAATAAAATTGCTATCTAAAAATTTTGATTGGATGTGTTTGGGGAAAAGGCTGGTGTGAGAGGGGGGTTAGTTGCCTTCAAATCACTTCCGACTATTAAAAAGGGCACCATTCTTTGAATTTTCAGTCGAATGAGCCCTTTTTCAAGTTTCTACGACAAAGATTTCAATAAAAACCTTATGTGCCCCCAGGGCATAACTTATAACCCTTGCGCTGAAGACTGTGGGGGGAGTGTCCTGCTCAAAAGTATAATTCCCTGAACTTTGAACTGCATGGAACAAAATGGCTATCTCAAAACTTTTATTGGATGTGTTTTGGGAAATGGTGGGCGTGGAAGGGGTGTTAGTTGCCTTCCAATCACTTTCGACTATTAAAAAGGGCAATAGCTATTTCAATTTCCAATCGAATGAGTGCTTTTTAAAGTTTCTATGACAACGCGTTCTATAAAAACCTTATATACCCCCCCGGGCATAACTTACATCCCTTGCCCTGGGGGTTATAGGGGGGGGGGAGGGGTTTGTCATCCTCAAAGACCTAATTTCCAGAACTTAAAACTACGTTGACTAAAATGGCTGTCTCAAAATTATGATTGGATGTATTTGTGGAAAAGGTGGGCGTGAGAGGGGGGTTAGTTGCCCTCCAATCACTTTCGACTATTAAAAAGGGCACTAGCCCTTGGAATGTCCAATCGAATGAACCTTTTTTGAAGTTTCTACGACAACGCCTTCTATAAAAACCTTATATGCCCCCAGGGCATAACTTACAGCCCTTGCCATGAAGGCTGTGGGGGAGTGTCCTCCTCAAAAACATCATTTCTATCTGGAAATCTACTACGCTGAACAAAATGGCTATCTAAAAACTTTGATTGGATGTGTTTCGGGAAATGGTGGTCGTGGAAGGGGCGTTAGTCGCCTTCCAATCACTTTTGACTATTAAAAAGGGCACAAGCCACTCGAATTTCCAATTCAATGAGCCCTTTTTGAAATTTTTACGACAACTTCTTCGATACGAAGTGCCCTGCTCCAAAGGAAAAAAAATAAATAAATAATACATTGCTCCAACATCGTTCTTATATGCCCCCAGGGCATAACTTAAAACCCTTGCCCTGAGGGTTTTGCGGGAGTGTGCCCCTCAGAAACATATTTTCTATCTGGAAATCAACTACCGTGAAGAAAATGGTAATCTCAAAATTTTGATTGGATGTGTTTGCGGGAATGATGGGCGTGGGGGGGGGCTAGTTGCCCTCCAATGACTTTCGACTATTAAAAAGGGCACTAGCCACTCCAATTTCCAATCGAATGAGCCCTTTTCGAAGTTTCTACGACAACTCCTTCGATACGAAGTGCCCTGGTATGGAAAAAAAAAGTAAATTATGCCAACATCATTCTTTACTTAGGCAGCTATGATCGGGTAAAATCTGTTTCTTAAATTTCGGTTACTATTGAGCGAAGGCACCCCTTACTTACAGTTCGTTATCACGAACTGTTTGATCAACAATACAACAACAGTGTAAAAAAATTGATTTCGAACAAAATGTTTCGCTCGAATTCAAACAAGTAAAAAATAATTCGAATTTTTCTGTTGGAATTGTTTCCTGCTTATTGAACTCAAACAAATAAAATAAAAATAAAAAAACCGTAAATTTTAATATAATACTTTACGGAACTATTTCTGTAGCATGATTACTTGGGTTTCAGTAAACTTCATGTTGAGTGGAAAAGTCTACCTCTGAGCAGAAGAAGGACCTGTTCGGGCTTATATCTGAAACTAGTCATTGAAGACCATTCCTAGCAGCTGTTAGAGCATCCATCTAGTTTATTGTTCAACAAGATTGTAGGCCTAATAAATTGAACAACGATGGTGATGGATATCCAATTAAAGAATTGGAAATCCAACAAAAAGATGGAAATCCGAAAAGGATCTTAAAATCCAACATGTTTTGTTTGAAAATTCAATTCGGGTATGGGAATCCATCATTTTCGTTTCTCAACAGATTGGATACTCAATAATGAAAACGAAATTCCAAAATGGTCCCTAATATTCAATTTATGCTGTTAAAATTCCAATTTTACAGTTGACAAACATTACAAACAATTTTTTTTGAATCTCAAACAATTTTTTTTTACAATTTATTCCTCCTTCCTTCTAAAAAATTTTGTTAATGCATTCAATTTTTTTTTAATTTTGGTTAGTATTAGCACGACTAGCTCCTTATTTACAGTTCATTATCACGATCTGTTGAAATCTTAATAGAGGGTTAAAAACCAGAATTCAAGCGTACGCTTGTGTATACCACCAATGTACATCAGCACCTACATTAATCATTTTGAAACTCCTCTACATTTCAATTCTTTGTTCTTCTACTGATAGTTTGCTACCTCTTCGCACAATACTTCCTCCGTTTCTTCTACACTAACGGCATACTAACACCATGCAGCACCTGTTCTTGCCACATGCAAGACAGTTCTGCAACGCCACACTTCTGCGCAATACGCTTGGCCCACTTCTCTCATAATACACCTCTTTGTGTCACGCTACAGCACCATATCGATACGTTCCACTAGGCTTCAACTTGCTCGGAACACTTTGGTTACTCCTTTGTGCCAAGCCTGGCACACATCCACAAAACGTGGTAAATTTCCTCCAACCATGCACAACTTACCACACAGTACCTCCTCGCTCCAAGTGTGGCACACTTTATTCTTGCTTGCTGTGCCCGACATTGGTGTACGTGATCAAGGAGGCACACTTGTGCCTCTATAAAGAGGCGACCCACCACAATGTTAAGCGATTTCAGGTCCTAGAGGTCGCAGAGAGACGGCGGTAATTGCATTTTGTAGCCCAAGCTCAAACTAAGAAACTTGCAAAATTTCATCCTCCTCCGACTTTATCTTCATGGGGTAAACTGGGCCGGAAGTTTCGACCCTCCCACCACAGCCCCCCTTTAACGTTGTCCGATTGGGCTGAAATTTAGAGGTTAAGCTTTCCTAGGGCCCGGGAGCTTATCCTCGAAATTTCAGCTCAATCCGATTACTCCTTCCCTGTTTTCAAAAAACCAAATATAGCCACTTAAAATTCATTTCTCTTTTTTTT
>JAQQPU010002219.1:54300-70584 GCA_029168905.1 Artemia sp. Kazakhstan ARC1039 | reverse complement strand
CTTTACTCCGCTTCTATTTTTGTATGTTGTAAGCATCCAAAAATAACCTTATTTAATCTTTCTTTCGATTACGGTATTTACCTGAGATCTTCCAAGCGCGCTCGGGTTTTTGGCTTGTCAGAAAGTGATCCAACCAGTTATCCGCCAATATACCTTCTGTCTCATTTTGTTCCAGAAATTGCGTAATTTCATAAGGAGTAGTTTAGGTTTTGTGTGAAGCATTCAACAAAGCATACGTGTGTCATTCTCTGATTTTTACCCTTACGGTAGACCCAGGACAAATTCCAGCTGCCATATTCCTCGATGCTCGTTAAGCATTAGATCCTTAATCCACCCAAAATTATTTTATTCAGTTTATAAAGTTTTAGGAGTGCCTTTTCTTTTTTATCGACTAATAGCAAACCTAGTAAGCTTCAAACAGCTTGGTTTCCTCACTTTCATTTGTCCAGTACATTCAATCTTTGTTGAACTCCCTTTCGGTTTACCCTCAGATGTCAATTATGATGTCCCTCAAGGATCCATTCTTGGATCAGGGATGTTTCTAATTTATGTCAGTAATCTTGTTTATGCGGTAACATGCAATATACTCGCAGTTAGCTGTACTCTATTTCACTTTGCCTTCTTGCAAGCCTATAATAGAAGTTTGCCTTCATCAGACGCTTTTGCTACTTAGTTGAAGACAGCCCCTTTCGATTCTTCTGGTAGGACGGAGTCTGAAGATCTTCCAGATTTAATAGACCTTTTATAAAGGGTATTACAATCGTACATTCACGTGTGGTACAGGTTTGTTGTCAGTTATTTGAAATCTTTCTGTAAAAGGGCGTAGCCAGCATATTGTCTAGGGGGGGGCAGTCGATAGTGTGATGGAGGGCCTTTTATCAACTGCTTTTCCAACCATCTGCTTTTTCAACCATATCTAATGTAAATTTGAAGGTCTAAGGGGGGCAGATGCAACCCCCCCCTGCCCCCCTCCCTACGCCCATGAGAATGCATCAAATGCTATTTTATTCCAACTTTCAGTCTTCTATGTAGCCACAACAGTTAAAACTTTACAATCCGGAGAAATATTTAAATTATCCTGACAAAAGTAGAGGATTACCCCGAAGAATAAGGACCAATATCAAAAATTGACTATAACCATCAGGAGCAAATTTGATTAATGCCCGATCCAAACCATAATAACAAATGTTGATTAAATGGCCAAGGATTGTGAATGATACGTCCTGTTTCTTGGATCCAACGTCGCGCTTGTGCTAAAAAGGCAAAAATTGAAGTGACAGAAAACTGATTTGTAAACATATATCAACCTTTATTTGTTCCCGATTATTGCATGTTAACACTTCGTCTCTTTATATTTTGGCACATTCATTATACAGATGGGAACACTGCTGTTTGAAGCTTCCACCTTTTCTAATTTCAAAAAGTTATGCCTTGAATCATCAGTCTGATTAGTCAATGATAATGATTTAGAGCTGAGTATTGCTCAATTCCGTGGAGGGGATAATTTACGCCTCGAATTTGTGTAGTTTTGATTTTATCGACAAGTCTCAATATAACGTGGCTCAGGCATAAATAGATTCGAATTTACAATTAAAGTGCTTTTGACATCGAACTGAAAACAATTTTTGCTCCCCTGGCTCCATTTTCGGTGTATTCATACCTGAAAACTGAGATTTTCTACTATTTTTCTTTTGATTTTTATACAGCTATTAAATTCTCTTTGTTGTCACACTGAATCATGAAAAGAAACGAGCGGAAACTTTCCTGTTTAAACAAAAAGCCAAACCGAACGATTGTACCGCCCAATTTACTACCTCATCATATACTTAAATATTTCAATAGTCAATACAACCCTTTGCAATCGAACAAATATTGGCCAGTAAAATATGTCAAAATTAAGTAAGAAAAGGAATATTTTTTTAATCAGAAGAAGAAAAGGACTGATATGTCAATAGCATGGGCGTAGGCAGCATCTTGTGTAGGGGAGGGCAGCCGCTTCTGTGATGGAGGGGGGAAGGATCTTACTAATATTTCCCGAGGTCCTTTGAATATAGGTCTTTAGAAACTAGTCATTCTATATTTCACTAAAACTCGGCCTTTAACATTTTCCATGTTCTACTTTTCCTGCAACAGTATAACATAAGAGACCCACTATCCTACTTCCAATTTCCAGAAAACATAAACACCACAAAAGCGATTTGACACAAATCGCATTATGGTTAGATAACAGCTTCTTCTAAGAATTCAATTCAAAAGTTTACAGTTGGGCAAAATTAAATATTAAAATTGGTATAGGGGAGACCGGCCCGCGTCTAGCCAAAGCAAACAGTTTCAATACAAAAACCTATGGGGCTTCTGGTGGATTATAAACGCTCTGACAGATTGCAGTGTATTTTTTTAAGAAGTCTGACCTAAATTAATACTTTTACCAAAAATTTCAGATTGAATCAGGCTTTATGGTGATTAATTCTGGAATTTTGTTCAATTTTGTCTGAAAGCCTACGTCTAATTAAGAATACTAGAAAACTCGCGTTGTAAATTCACATTGTATTCTCCTATTATTTGCCTCCTTTTGGCAGCTTCCGAGACGTGCCATCTTCACCAGTTTGCTGTTAGTATTTTTTCATCCTGTGGGATAGTGAACTCCCATGTTCGGCCACAAACCCAGGGTAAATTCGGCATGCCCTACCAAGGTGTCCAAAAGTGGGCTATGCTTGTAAAAGCTGTGTAAACTGCATATTTAAAGGTTGAAGGCAAGCTTAATACCCGAAACTGTGTTATTTCTGGCGTTGTTTAATCCTGTCAGAACAGTAGGTGAACTGAAGTTCTTTTTTTTCTGTTAAATTTCATTCAAGATAAAATGATTCAAAGTAAAACACGAGAGAAAAGAAAGAAAAGTGGCTGTGATCCAGAAGAAAATAAAATAGCAGTTTTTTCTGTCTTATTCTACAAGAAGTCAGTTGGATTCTCTGGAAGTACCATGGGTGTCCTTAGAGGAACGCTGCAAGACTACATAAAAAAAAGTTGAGAAGCTGAATATCCCTCTAAAAAGTCTGGACCTGAATTTCCTTACACTCTGTTACAACCCATGATCAATATTTACAGAGGAACAAGCAAAAAGACTAAAAACTTGCTTGAAAACGATAGCTTATATGCTTTCGACTGTATTCCCCTAGAAGCGTGTAAATCTGCATACACTTATGCCATTATTAAGAACATAAAAGTACCGGATAACGGACCTGCAAAGGTAGTCGAAACAGTGGAGGAATTACAGGTAAAGATTGGTTCCGTGGTTTTATAGATTGACTTAAAACTCTATCAGTAAGAACGTCAATAAATACAATCCTATGACGGACAACTGCTTTCAACTGTCACAGTGTAGAAGCTTTCTTTAACAACCTGGATTGAGGCCTATATAAACACATGTTCAGACCACAAGACATTGGAAATTGTGACGATTCAGGTCTGAAAAAATCCACAAGCCTGGTAAAATCATTGCACAGCGAGACCAGAAGTGAGTATGGAAGGTCACGTCACCAGAAAGAGGTCAGTTGACCACGATTTGTGCTGGTGTTAATGTGTTGGGAACACAGTTCCTCCTCTACTTATTTCCCCACAAAAACAGTGTCCGGAAAATTTACTCAGGGGGGCTTTACCAGGAACCATCATGATCAGCTCAGAAAATACTTCTGGCTGGATGACTGCCTCTCATTCTTTGCTTTACTTGCAGCATTTTATCAATCAACTCAAACCCAAAAAATCAACAGGAAAAAAATATGAAAAACTCAGAAGTGCTCACTGACACCCCTATGAAAGAATGCATTACTGCTAGGATAAAAGCTGTATCTGCCAAAAAGCCTTAGTCCTGGAACGGAAGAAAGTCAGACAAGTGAAAAGACTAAAAAGCAAAAGGCGTGTCTCTGGCAACAAGAGTTACAGTTAGAGTGACGATTCTGACGTAGATGATCCTGAATACAACAACTCTTCAGACCCCAGCATAGACATTGAAGACAAGCCCCCTACCAGCAACTTCTAATTTGACACTGAGAAAGTCAAGGCTGGTGATTACATTCTGATTGAGCTGAAGAGCAAGAAAGGGAATTCTGTTCACAATGTTATCATTATCAAAAGTAGCAACTGAAGAACTTAAGGTCCTCTTTTGGAAGAAGACTGGAGCAAGAGACTTTGCGCTAACTGACGAGATGAATATTGTCTTAAAGACAGAAGTTGAAATAAAACTGCCACCACTGAAAGGTAGAACACCAAGATTAGCGAAGCGGCTTACTTTTGGTGTTGATCAGTCAATGTATAATTTGAAATTAATACTCTTTATTTTTTTTTAAACCTTAATGAAATTCATTTTGTAGTTTTTTATGCTGACCATATTCTTTCTTAATTTTATAGCCGAAAAACAAGCTTTAATGTTCCCCAGGTCACTTTTCTTTTTCTTTTGTCCGGTGGCCAAACGTAAGGCAGAGACGACTGAACCAGTGCCGGGATGGCCCGGGTTTGGCACCCTTGACCACTTGGATAAAGAGGCATCCAGGTAGAAAAATGGCGGAGTATTTCTAATTGTCTTTTTCAAGGATGGTATTGAATGAGTTACTTTTGCTTTGACATGCTCATCAACTTCTTATCGTTTGAATCAATTAATGGAGAATTAAACAAGTCAAAATAGAAATATGATGTTTTGTACTGGGAGATTTTAACGCCCAGGTTGGTAGAAACAGGGATAGATGGTATCCCAGCCTAGGTAAATTTGGTGTAGGAAAAGAAAACAGTAATGGATACAGACTTTTGCAATTTTGTAGGTATAACAATCTAGTTATAACCAATACGGTGTTTGGTCATAAAATGGCTCATAAGTTAACATGGTATTCACGTGATGGTAAGACAGCAAACCTTATTGATTATGTTATAGTAAACCGAAGACTGGCAGGATCAATACAAGATACTAGGGTATATAGGAGTGCTGTTATTGATGTTAAAAGTAAAGATCATCATCTAGTAGTGTCAAGGGTTAATTTAAAACTGAAATATCGAAAGGGTAACTACCTCCCGGGAAGTTATGATGTTGGTAGACTCCAGGATGATAATTTGAGAGAAACTTTCCAGGAACAGTTGAACACTAAACTTGAGAGTTTAAAATTTGATAATGTGGAAGATGGTTGGAATAATTTTAGAAAAATAATTTGTGAAGTTGCTGAAGGTGTATTAGGGAAGAAAGCTAGAACTGCAGCTAAGAATATTAGTGAAAAAGCTTTATGTTTAATAGAAAGGAGAAAGGACTTGTACAAGAATTATCTGAGTGATAGATCGTATGAAAACAAAAGAAATGTAAAGAAAGTGGAGAAAGCATTAAAATATGAACTAAGGAGGTGTGAAGTGGAGGCCATGGATAAAATTGCCGAGGATCTGGAAGATGCAGCTAGACGGCATAATAGTAAAATATTGTACTGGCACGTTAACAAATTGAGAGGGAGTAGTCAATCCGGACTTGTCCCAGTTAAAGATAGGAATGGGGTCGCAATTAGCGATAAGGAAAAAACCAAAGAGAGATGGGCCGAACATTTTGAGAACTTGTTTAACCGAGATAGAGTAGCAGGAAAAAATATAGAGGAAAATGAAAAAGTTTGTGATACTTTTTTTTTGTGAGGAGGAATTAGCAACAGTACTAAAAGGATTAAAGAATAATAAGGCTTCAGGTGCTGATAGGGTGGTAAATGAGTTTCTTAAATATGGTGGCTCTGAGGTCAGAAATAAGTTATTGAAGATTATGAATATGATTTTTGAAAAAGGGGAAGTACCTAACGATTATAGGAAAACCTTAATTAAGCCACTTTATAAGAAAGGTGATAAAAGTGAGTGTGGTAATTATCGAGGCATTATTCTGGTCTCTGTAGGTAGTAAATTACTTAGTAATATGATACTTTTTAGACTGAGAGATGCCGTAGGCAAAGTTTTAAGAGAAGAGCAGTGCGGTGTTAGAAAAGGTAAAGTATGTGTCGACCAAATTTTCACTCTTAGGCTAATAATTGAGAAGTGCCTGAGTTTTCAAACAGCTTTGGTCCTCATTTTTATAGATTACGAGCAAGCGTTCGATTCTGTTGATAGAAGAGCTTTAGTAAAGGTTTTATCCTTGTATGGTATACCAGACAAATACATTAAAGTGATTAGTGGTATGTACGAGAATAACACTGCTGCGGTTAAGGTAGGAAATGAGGTTAGCAGCTGGTTTTGTATTAATCAGGAGTTAAGCAGGGCTGTGTTCTATCCCCCTTTATATGGATTATTTTGATGGACTTTGTTTTAAGGAGCACAGGAAAGGCAATGGGAGACCACGGAATCAAATGGGGATAAAAAGTCTCCTGGACTTGGATTATGCTGATGATTTATGCATCCTAGATTGAAAGTGTGAGCAAAATGAATGAAGTTTTAGAGGTTTTGCGAGTTCAGGGTGCTAGAATTGGTTTGAAAATTAATGTTAGGAAGACTAAGTCACTAAGGCTAGGAATAAGTGAAGATGAAAAGGTGACGTTGGGTAATGAAAAGATTGATCATGTGGGCAGCTTCACTTACCTTGGTAGTATTATTAGTAAAGATGGTGGGAGCAGTGAAGATGTTAAAAATAGAATAGCCAAGGCTCAGGTTGTTTTTTCACAATTAAAAAAAAGTCTGGAAGAATAGGAAGATAAGTCTGCAAACCAAGATTAGAATATTAGAAGCTACAGTGATGACAGTGGTTAAATATGGCTCTGAAGCATGGACGCTCCGAAAAGCGGATGAAGATCTGCTAGATGTTTTCCAGAGAAATTGCTTAAGGATTGTTCTGGGTACCCGGCTGACTGACCGTATTTCAAACAATAGGCTATACGAAAAATGTGGTTTAATACCACTCTCTAGGGCTATAATGAAAGAAAGGTTGAGGTGGTTAGGGCACGTTGTGCGGATGAAGGATGACAGATTGCCGAAGATTGTTCTTTTCGGCCAACCATGTAGGGCTAAACGGAAAGCAGGTCGTCCCCGTCTGGGGTGGGAGGACGTCATAAAGAAGGATTTAAAGGAAATGGGAACTTCGTGGGCGGGTGTAAAAAGGGAGGCTCTGAATAGATTGAGGTGGAGGAGGATCGTGCGTAGCTGTGTTGGCCTCAGGCGGCTTGGTGCTGCGGTGAGTTATTATTAGTAGTAGTAGTCTAGGGGGACAGCTGCCCCCCTCCCTACGCCCATAGTAAAGAGGTCTAGTTAGCAGACTTATACATCGTTACGTCTAGTTGTCAGGGATACTTCTTCGCCGAACTGATCTTCTAAGCACCATATTGAAAAACCAAAATGAAAGTATGCAGGTTTCTTGGTATTTAAAGGAAGCTGAGTTATATATTTTCCTGGATTGTTTTTCAGAATCCTAAATCACTGTTTGATTAAAGCTTATGTCACTTATTGCCCAACTATTTGGATGTTAACCTTTCTCCTTTTCTTAATCTAATTTCAAAGACTGATGATAAGCAGAAGTCTTAAAAAAAAAAACACTGTATTCTTCCATGTGCATCTTCCATTTTTTTCCTTTCCAAGGTGATTCTCCTATGGTACTTAGATGTAACCCATCTTTTTGTGTCTGATCAATCTTCTTATAATAATCTTCGTAATTCAGAAAACATCCAAATTCCCTTACTCCGTCTTTAAAATTAGATATTAACCCTTTAATTGCAGGTCATGTTGTTGGGAACACCCAACCCGAAATGTCTCAAACGCAATATCATTTACATTGTCTTTTCCTATTTTGTTGTATTGTCTTCCTGTGATTCAATACTATTGTGTTTTTCTTTCTTTCTCGTCCCCTGATGCTCTTCCCGGCTATATAGCCTTGCGGAGGCCTATGCCATAATGCTGTATAGTTTTTACCTCAGAAACGTTTCCTCAACAAGCTCAACTTTTTCTGAAAAAGGGAAAAAGGAGAAGAAATCCAAAATATCCAAGCGTTGGAAAGAACAAAATAAACCAATTATGACGCAAATACTGGATAAGGGAAAATTTATAATAGAATTTTCAAATTCAGGGTAATTAGTTGATAGATTTTGGTATATACGCATACATACGCTTTTATTCGGGGAGAGGGGACAGAACTTCAAAAATAATGCCAAAAATAAGCAAATTAAATGGAATCAAACAAGAGGGAAAATCGAAGAAATATCAAGATTTTGAAGAGGAACCAGCGCCTCCCCCCATACATACATACCCTTACTCGCGTTATGTTATTGATTAGTGACACTACAAGATACATAAGCGACAACACGCATACCAAGTTACGACACTACCACTGTTCTACCATAAACTCTTTCAGTTCTATTAGAGCCTAAAGAGACAATCCTCAAGTTGCACTGGAATCGGCCGAATTTAACTATTCGCACTCACCTAAAAATAGAATTTCTGAAAAAAAAAACATTTGACTCTCGTCATCACTAAACAGCCTATAAAAACTACATACCTCTAGTTCAGACGAATTGACAAAAGGCAGACAGTTTCTTTCCTCAACCATTAATTAAAAAAACTTTTTCACAAAACAAGTATTTAAAAAAAAGTAAAGAACTCCATTAAACCAAAAAAGAACAAAAATAGAATCAAATAATCTACCAAGCATACAACTACCACAAACTTGTACTTAACTGAAAAAATTCTTTTAAATGTTTTCACTTTTATAACTTTAAGAAGTCAAAAATTAATTAAGATTTTAAGGAATAAATATCAGCATATGTATATTAAACTGACAATGCACATTTTTTTCAGTAAATTCATTTGAATTATTTTCAGTAAAGTACAAATTATATTCTGGCTTTTAGAAAGCATGGGGTTTAGAATTCTACTCATATTAATTGCTGCTCGTTTTGAGTTTGAATCTGTAATTTATTTTAATTTCCGTTTGTTTTGGGTTTCATTTATTTATTAATACTGATTTGTGGTAGTTGTATGCATGGCAGATTATTTGATTCTATTTTTGTTTATTTTTGGTTTAATTAAGGATTGTTCTGGGTACCCGGCTGACTGACCGTATTTCAAACAATAGGCTATACGAAAAATGCGGTTCAATACCACTCTCTAGGGCTATAATGAAAGAAAGGTTGAGGTGGCTAGGGCATGTTGTGCGGATGAAGGATGACAGATTGCCGAAGATTGTTCTTTTCGGCCAACCGTCTAGGGCTAAATGGAAGGCAGGTCGTCCTCGTCTGGGGTGGGAGGACGTCATAAAGAAAGATTTAAAGGAAATGGGAACTTCATGGGTGGGCGTAAAAAGGGAGGCTTTGAATAGATTGGGATGGAGGAGGAGCGTGCGTAGCTGTGTTGGCCTCAGGCGGCTAGGTGCTGCGGTGAGTTGTTAGTAGTAGTTTGGTTTGATGAAGTTCTTTACTTTTTTTTTGAAAAACTTATTTTCTGGAAAAAGTTTTTTTTTAATAAATAACAAGAAAAATCACTTTTTTGCATGGGTAGCATTGATAGTCTGGGCACCAGGTGTTGAAAATCTGAAACATACCACGACGGAATGGGGCAGATACAAGATTTAGCCTACCCCCCCCCCCTTGAATCGACCATGCTGATTCGAAAAATACCAACAGCACTTGCTTCGAGGGGTGGAACACACCGAAACTTGACATTTTATTATATTTTGGTGTTTCATGCAAGAAAATACATCTTCCACACAGTCTGAGGTGCGGTTTTCCGCTCAAATACGAAATAAAAATGCCTAGTGGCCATAGAATGTCTCATAACAAACTAAAACGGTTAGTTAGAAAAAATGGCAGCAGTGACGCAGGTAAAGAAACTAAACAAAGTCAAAATTAACAGTATTTATTTAATGCTCATATTCCCAAATTCATTATGTTTTTTTCCCTCGTATACCTCCATTTCAGGTCACGCATAATTATTCCCCGTCTGAATCAGCCTCAGCCTCGCAGCACTCCCCACAACAATAGCACAAAATATCGCAACCGCTATATGCACATGGACATTTTTGTCCGCAAGATTTATACTTGCAATATGGTGAAGTTTTCTGAATAATGGATGGCCAAGCAGGAAGGGTTGATTTAATGGAAACTATGCCTCTGTCCTTCATCTCCCATCCAAAATCAAGCGGAGAAAGGTACAAGGGGCAAGGCATAAGAGCGTGCAGCGTAATGCACCTTTTCACATGTAAGGCAAAGGAGTCGTTGGCTGGAGGCAGGCTCTTCAGCGTTTTCCGGCGAGGGAACAAGTGAACGCGGAAGTCATTCAAACACGAAAATTCCTCTGATTTTCTGTATGAGGCGATCAAAATCTCGGAATGCAGCTTCATAATATCTTCCTTGAGCTCAACTACTCATTCGATTTGTTCCAAAATCTGTTCATAAGAGCAGATATTCGAGGTAACCACGGCACAGCTGCTCTAAGGATCGTCTTCTTTCCTTTGGAGAAACTAAAGCTCACAGTATCACATCCGGTGAAACAGCGCAAAAACAAAGTTGAATTCACTAGAGATGATGGTGTCAATTTGCAAGTTCAGTGATCGAAATGACTTTATTTCCAATCGAATGAGCCCTTTTTCAAGTTTCAACGACAAAGCTTTCAATATAAACCTTATATGCTCCCAGGGCACAACTTACAACCCTTACCCTGAGGACTGTTGGGGGAGTGTCATCCTCAAAGATGTAATTTCCGGACCTTTCAACTACTTTGAACAAAATGGTTATCTCGAAATTTTGATTGGATGTGTTTGGATAAATGGTGGGCGCAGAAGGGGTGGTAGTTGCCTTCCAATCACTTTCGACTATTAAAAAGGGCACTAGCCATTTCAATTTCCAATCAAATGAGCCCTTTTTGAAGTTTCTACGACAACTCTTTCTATAAGCTTTCAATATAAACCTTATATGCCCCCAGGGCATAACTTACAACCCTTGCCCTGAGGGCTGTGAGGGGGGTTGTCATCCTCAAAGACCTAATTTCCGGAACTTTCAACTGCGTTGAACAAAATGGATATCTAAAAATTTTGATTGGATGTGTTTGGGGAAAAGGTGGGCGTGAGAGGGGGGTTAGGTGCCCTCCAATCACTTTCGACTATTAAAAAAGGCACTAGCCCTTTGAATTTCTAATCGAACGAGCCTTTTTGGAAGTTTCTACGACAACGCTTTCTATAAAAATCTTATACGCCCCTAGGGCATAACGTACAACCTTTGCCCTGAGGGCTGTGTCATAATCAAAAACATAATTTCAATCTGGAAATCAACTACGCTGAACAAAATGGCTATCTCAAAATTTTGATTGCATGTGTTTGGGGAATTGGTGGGCGTGGAAAGGGTGTTAGTTGCCTTCCAATCACTTTCGACTATTAAAAAGGGCACTAGCCCTTTGAATTTCCAATCGAATGAGCCTTTTTTGAAGTTTCTACGACAACGCCTTCTTTAAAAACCTTATATACCCCCCAGGGCATTACTTACAACCCTCGCCCTGAAGGATGTGGGGGAGTGTGTTCCTCAAAAACATAATTCAATCTGGAAATCAACTACCCTGAACAAAATGGCTATCTCAAAATTTTGATTGCATGTGTTTGGGGAAATGGTGGGCGTGGAAGGGGTGTTAGTTGCCTTCCAATCACTTTCGACTATTAAAAAGGGCACCAGCCACTCCAATTTCCAATAAAATGAGCCCTTTTCGAAGTTTCTACGGCAACTCCTTCGATACGAAGTGCCCTGGTCTAAGAAAAAAAAAAATACATTGTGCCAACATCGTTCTTTACTTAGGCAGCGCTATTGCGCTGCCTATGATACTCCTAATTCTAGTAAATAAATGCGACAATTAAGATTAAAATGATCACACTTATCATTTTTGTTTTTAAATTGCATTTTACATTTTTTTATATTAGTTAGAATATTACAACAATATATATATATATAAAAAATAAATAAAGATGCAAATTTACATATACTTACATGTATCTGCTGTAGGATGGGGACAAAGTCGTTTGACATTCTCAATGCGTTGCCGTTTCGTCTGAAAGTAACAATTACTTTTAATCTGAATAAACTGTAAAAAAGACAATAAACAGTAAAAGCTTGCTCAAAGAAAAATATAATGTTTTGGGTGGGGAAGACCGTGGATATGAAATGAAAAAAAAACACAAATAAAATATCTAAGTAAATATCACTAATAACAAAAATATATTCTTTGCAACCTGAGCTAATTATAGAAAAGGCTAGCTCTGAGATTCCCCTCTCCCCCTCCCACAAAAAAGAATAAGATTTAAGGTGGGAGAGGGAAGGAATTTAATTATTACCATAAACCTTGGCTATCTGTAAATTCTAATAGGGTAGACTTTTTTACATTAGAAAAATTTATAATAGTATAACAACTAGTTTACGTGCAGCAGCTTATCTTTACTGAATTTCAGTGCAACACGAACTAAGTCGCCGATATGACCAGGTAGAAAATAGCCGAAGTGGTGCAGAGAGAATTTTACTTCATTGTTTTACACAAAATGTCAAGGATAACATAGCTTGTAGAGTGAATTTGATTACAGAATGACTCGAACTCCTCCTCAATACAAAATTATTTTTGATTACCTCATAACTTCATTACAATATTTAATGATGTAGTTATAACTTCATTGAGAGCTAGTCTTGAACTAGCTCTCAAAGGGAATACACCTGTTTGAACTTGATTCTTTAACCTTGAATTAATTCAGTGATTACAGAAGTTGTGCAATCGGATACTTGAATTTTTTACACAATCAGATTTTTGGCGTTTTAAGGTTAATCTACTTAAATTTTTAACATTGAAGACACAGGCCAGGCGAATTTGAAACACGCCCATTTACAACCCGCTCACTAATAGATTCACCCCTTAGGGTGATTTATTCCTTGATTGTATTGAGTATGTTGACTAAATGCTTGATCGGGAGATATTGCGAGTAAGCTGTATGACTCTAAGTGGCCCTCAAATATTGAACAAGTCCCTGGTATTTTTTTGAGGGGGGGGGGCTTTAGTTATTAGCACGATTGTGCACGGCCTCTTTTGCATCCATCACTGTAGCAACAAAAGAACATGCATTGCACCGATCTATTACCCATGGTCACTAACGTGACTATTGCGTCCTCCCACCTAGGAGCCAAGATATAGCCCTAAGTTCTATACAAAGTTACTGATATTCTTTTTCAAAATACATTTTTTGCGCTATGAAGCCAAAGATGATGAGAAAGGCGCCAAAAAATCATGCCAGCCAACAAAGGAAGTAACAGTTTTGTATAGAAATTAAATTTAAAAAAAAGTTTTTTCAACTGAATGTAAGGAGCAGCATTAACACTTAAAACGAAAAGAAATTATTGCGTATATGATGGGGGTTGCTACTCCTTAAAACCTCGCTCTTCACGCTAGTTTTTTAGAACTTAAAAAAAAGCTTCTTATTTTTCTAATTAAACGAACAGTGTTTCGGGAGTCGTTGTTAAAGAATTGGGACATAATTCAAACTTTAGTATAAAGAGTGAGGTGTTCAGGAGGAGTAACCCTCCTCATATGCGTAATAATTTCTGTTCGTTTTAAGTTTTAACGTTGCTCCTTACATTCAGTTGAAAAACTTTTTTTTTATTTAATTTCTGATCGTTTTTAAGTAATGCCAGGAAATCTGGCAACATCTCCACGGATAAATCCCTCTTGCCCACAGACTTATTCTCTAGATAATTCAATCCTGGTGAAAATTTACCTCGGACAAGTACCCTTAACAACTCCACGCGTAAAATTGAGTCGGCAATAAGAAAGCAATAACTAAGAAGAATTTTCGTAAAGGAATTCTGGCAAATTCCCCTAGTTTAAAATTTCCCCTGAAAAATTTACCGCATGGAAACTACCCTGCCCATGGAAAATTATACCCGTGGAGAATCCCACAAGCAGAAACCCCCCCCTGAAAAATGTATGCAAACTTCCCAATAACAAATACTATACGTGAATAATGGGCAAACTTAGTAACGTACAGACCTTTCCCCACGGGCTGTGGGGGGGGCCCAGATATCTCCAAAGGCATAGTTATTTGGCCTTTCAACAGTGGCGTCGCTTGGGATTTGCAAGGGGGGCAGCTGCCTCCCCCCCCAATAAATTGAAAAAAGCTATTATATAGCCCATGCTCCTTGACTCTCTGGATGTGGAAAATGTTTGCCCCCTCAATAAAAATGCTGGAGCTACGCCCCTGCCTTTCAACTATGCTGAAGAAAATGGCTACCTCAAAATTTTGTTTGGACCGTTTTGCGATAAAAGGGGCGTGTAAGGGGACCTAGTTCCCCTCCAATTTTTTTGGTTACTTAAAAAGGACACTAGAACTTTTAATTTCCGTTTTAATGAGCCCTAAGACTAAACTTAATGAAACTTACATATTTAAAATAATCATAAAAATTCAACTTCTGATATATCTACTGGTATCAAAACTCTGTTTTTTAGAGTTTTGGTTACTATTGAGCCGTGTCGCTCCTTACTTAAAGTTCGTTACCACGAACTGTTTGACTAGGGCTATATCGAACCATATTTGGGAAGGGATCTGGGATACGGTATTATCACGGTAGCAGTCATTGCATGTGGGAATAGTTTTGAATGCGAATCTATGGGCCCCATGATTTTGCTAGTATAATGTCTAGTCCAGAAAGCAATAATTCCAGAAAGCAGATCAAAGCAATGATAAATTGTAGGACAGTCATTGAAACCAGATAATAGCAACAGACTGCCAATGAAAATATGGTCGTCATTCACTTATCTAGTTTATAAATTAGCAAGGGTGCGGAAACCTCTTGTTCACTTTATATTTGAAATTGAAGTTCCATTTAAATGTTTCTGAATTATAATCCACTCAAATCTCTTGACCCAATATAATTTTTATCCCATTGGTTCAATATCATTAAGTCTTGTATGCAGAATCAATCAATAAGCAAACCATACTTGTTCGGCTAATTTCTAAGTTCTATTATGCACCCCCCACCATCATATGTAGATTTAGTCAAATCAGGTTGGTGATTTAACTTTTTTAGTGAGAAGGATGTGTGCATGAATAATTCTCGGGGAAGGCTCTAAAATAAAATACAATAATTTGAATAAGAAAAATGCAGAAATTTCCGGAAAAAAAGGATATCAGGCCTCGGGTCGATTAGGATTTCAGCTTCCAGGTCCCGAAATCACTTGCATCCGTACAGTTTTAGTAAAAAACCAACAAAGAGAAAAATCTCTAAAAAAAAACAAACAAACGAGACTGTGGCCAGTGGAGAGAAAAGAAAACAACAGAAACAAAACAACGCGGATATTTCGCCTGTATACAAACAAGGCGTCTTCAGCACGAAAGACACACAAGAAGAACAAGATAAAAAAAAACAAGATAAAACTAAAAACCAATAAAACCACCACCAAAAAAAAAAAATAAAAAAATGTACATTCGGCGCAAACTAATCCACGTAGGGAAAAGATGCTAATATAGAGTTACTTCAGTGAGGACACCAGAGTAACTAAGGAAAAATAAAAAAAACTGTAAATTACTTTAATTATTCAGTTGCGAAATAATCCTTTTGTTAGCTATTACTGAAGCAAATCGTTTTGGTCTAGCAGGTAAAATAGTCCCCTGGTGATTATTTAAAATCTTTACTCCCTTATTGACTGTTGATTCACTCTTTAGAAGGTTATCATAAATTGGGTCAATATTTAAATTACCCGTGTCCCTATTTATGGAAAGGTTAGCAAACATATGTTTTTTAATTTCTATGGCTTCCCTGGCCCATTGGGTGTACCCCTTATCATTAGAAATAGCCAAGGCTTCATCAAAATTTACAAAATGATCTGGTTGAAGCCAGATATGCTCTGCTAAAGCTGAAACGAAAGTTTCTGGAGGCTTGCTTAATTGTAGGGTTTTTTCTATTGAGTTTCGGTGTTCAATAAACCGTTCAACAAATTGTTGGTGAGTCCTACCAATATAGAACTTCCCACAAGAACACGGAATTTTATACACCCCACTTACTAAATTTCCCCGAGTTAAATCCTTACCAGAACTAAAAAAACTACCCATTGGCCTCAGCGATTGGAAACATGTATCAATACCAAATTTACGTAAAACCCGTGAAAGTTTCTCACCCAAACCAGGTACATATGGTAATGAAATGAAGCTTTTTGATACAACTAAATCTAAAGACTGAGAAATCTCAATTACCCTACTACTATGTTTAACCCGTCTATTTTCAATTATTTTGTCAATGAACTTAATTGGATAACTATTACAAAACAAAATATCCCTCAAGTATAACA
>JAQQPU010002219.1:17636-48749 GCA_029168905.1 Artemia sp. Kazakhstan ARC1039 | reverse complement strand
AAAAAGTCAGTTGTTGTGTATTGATTTGCCAAACCCCAAAATGGGACACACATTATTTTTCTTCTGTCAACTTAATTGATATTGATCAAACAGTCAATAAGACCGGGTCAAGACAAAATTAAATAAAAATAACGAATTTTAAAAGAAAAAATTCGGCTATATCGATTCGTAGTAAGAAAAACTTTAGCATTCTTCCTAGCTAATTCGTTTGAAAACTACAAAACAACTGAACGTAAATAATAACATAGGAACCTCAATAGAAAAATAAGTCAAGAAACAATAGTTTGAATTTTTTGCGAATTTCGAATTCTTTATTTTATCTAAATACAACAAAACAGAATTTTTTATAAATCACATTGTCATGCATCTATTAAAAAAACAAAAAACTAATAGTTCTGACAAAACAGTACATGAAACAATTTTTTTGATAAATAGTAGAAAAAGATAAAAGTATATTCAAGGACTTCTACTAGCTAAGGGTCGAAACGGCCTCAGTGCTAGACTGAAAATTATAATACTCAATCCGTATAATTATAAATCCTCCTCCTCATCCAACCCATGCAAAAAATATTAGTGAACAGGTATTACACAAAACGACGGATGAAGGAAAATTTTGACATAATGTTTAAACTTTTATAATTTTATAAATCTAAGTTGCATTCCATTAAATTTCGATAAAAAAAAAAAAAAAAAAAAAACAACTGACAAACCCAGCAGTGCAAAACTCTACCAACACTTCGACAATTCACCCTCAATGAAACTCTTTCAATTAATGCGAATACTAGGCTAAGTAACAAAAAAAAACCTGTTCCAATAAATTTTTCAACGAAAATCAAAGAGCCATACTATAAACTGAAACGACCCGAAATAAAATTATATAAAAAGTCAAACTTAATATTAACACAAATTGCTATTATACAATAAATGGAACATAAAACGAATATCAATTAAAATTAATAATTATATCAAAACTTGGAAAAAACACATTTTCCAAAAAGCTTTTCAGCGAAAAGTAAAGAGCCATAATATATCCTGAAATGACCCGAAATAAATTCGTATAAGAAGTCAAACTTAATATGAACACAAATTCCTATGATCGAATAAATGAAATATAAACAAATATCAATTAAATGAATAATTAAATCAAAAATAAATATAAGAGATGCTACTTTGGATGAATAGACGGAACCCATAAGGTCCAAGCATTAAAATGAAAAGTCATGTCTTATCATAAATAAGACATTGACCGCCTGCCTTTTTCTGCCTTCTACTAGCCAAGGGTCGAAACGGCCTCAGTGCCAGACTGAAAATATAATATTCGATCCGTATAATTAAAAGCCTCCCCATCCTCCCCGTGCAAAAAATATTAGTAAAAAGGTATTGCACAAAACTACGGATGATCGAAAATTTTGACAAAATGTTTAAATTTTTTAATTTTGAAAATCTTTGTTGCATTCAAATATTTTTGGTAAAAAAATGACAATCTAGAAGTGGAAAACTCTACAAGCACTTCGACGATTAACCTTCAATGAAACTCTTTCAATAAATGCGAATAAAAAAACAACACATTTTCTAATAAGCTATTCAACGAAAAGTAGAGAGCCATAATATAACCTGAAATGACCCGAAATAAAGTCATATAAAAAGTAAAACTTAATATGAACATAAATTGATATGATCAAATAAATGAAATATAAAAGAAGGAACCCATAAGGTCTAAGCATTAAAATGAAAAGTCAGGTCTTATCACAAATAAGACCTTGACCGCCTGTCTTCTTAGCCCATCAAAAGCCAGAGCGTCCTTTGGGTATGTATTTACCATAACAAATCAACCAAGAATCATTAATCTGATAAGCCTTGAATTTTTATCAAAGATTTTTTTTCTTTTCATCAAATTTGACTCAAAACCATATTAAATAAACTGATAAATGATTTATATGTTCGTCGCCCATTAAATTGTAATAAAAATAAATATAGAAATACAAGCAAAAACTACGGCTCAGGTTCAGAGTCAGACCAAATAATTGGCAAAAATTCTTCAGCTGCTAATTCTTCTTTTCTTCTATTCTCTGTTTTTTGTGGTTTGTATTATTTGCGTTCAAAATCTGCCTCTTACCGCTATTATAGCCCAACGTTTTCATAGCTGTTCCAATAGATATTGGTTCTCTGGGCTCTAGATTCCTGAGAAGGCGCGAATCAACTATTTCTGGTAGAAGACTTTCCTTCCAGAAGCTTAAAGGCTTGGGAATACTCGGGCCCAATGCTCTCTATTGCGTTCAATTGTAAGGACGTCCCAATCCTTCTCGTTATTATAGACAAGTAGGCAACATTTTTCTTGATTTGAAATTTCAAGCTGTCTTTGAATTTGGCTATAATACTTGTGAGTGGCTTTGAGCTTAATATCTAAGCCGATACTCTGCAGAAAGAAGTCTTTGACAAGGCCTTTCGTACGAGCTGCATCAATTATAGTTTTGTTTTCTGGAATATTGTGGACAGTCTTAACCTCTATTGGTGTCCCATCTGGCAAAATCCCGTCTAATGAAGTACCAAGAAACTGGTGTGTCGAGTGAACCAAAAGACCAATATCCTCGCCTTTCGTAATTTCCGCGCCAATTTTTTCTTCATATGCTCTTAAAGCAACAGGTTCTAACCGACTACCTTTCAGCATAGCAGTTGAGCGGTAACCACAACCTCCACTTTTAATATCTTTCACAATCGGTGCAGTTTTAGTTGATTGTTTGCGTGTAGATATTCTGTGAAAGTACGTGCTGGTTATTCTATTACTTCTTTCATATATCCAGTTTTCATTGGAAGATTGGCCTTTGGTTCTCTCGTAAAGTTCTTTCAAAGCGGTGTCACTACTCTTTAGACAGGACTCCTCAAATGTAACCATAGCTATTTTTAGCTCCTCTTCTTTCATATCAGGCCTATTGCAGCTTGGTCCATAGTCAGAGTTACCCAGAGAGAGTTGTTGATTGCATTTTCTTTTGGCCTGGAATCTACCTCCATTATTACTATAGTACCGTATCAGATTTCGCTTGGATTTAGCTCGGTGGTTTGCGGTTTTACTACAGAATTTCTTCATTATATTTGTTGGACTGTGATTAAATGTTTTTTTCCATGTATAAGCATGCCACTTTGGACCAAGTGCGTAGGACAAGCTTGCACCACCAATTCGGGCATGATATGACCCTCGCTTTGACCTACTAATTTGCTTGCCTCCGTAAAACTTGGCAGCTACTGACATGTAATTTTCGGCAAGGTTCGTTGTTACATCGGTAAGGAGGAAATCTGCTTTCTTGCACACGTTCTCAACCCCATGTCTCACATCCTGGAGAACCTATGCTGGCAAGTTGTACCAACGATCCTCTATAAAGCCATTGGGTAGTTGACTTTTTTGGGGGTAAATATCATTGCACTTTACATGATTTCCAAAGACATGATCGGGGCCTTTGTGGAGCAAACTTTTTAAATTATCGGCTGTACACTCCTCTTCTGCATTTTTGTTTTATTGCCCCACGAAGGTATTTTGTAAGTCTTTGTATAATCTCTCTTTTTAGAAATTTTGCATGTGCACCTTTCTCCATTTTCACTAGATTATATAGATACGAAGTGCAGTTTTTCGTAATATGGTTTGCACACTCTTCTTTTTCAATTAGAGGACCGTATGAGATGTTCTGTTTCAATTTGTATAAAACACTCGAGTCTCCATCTCCAATAAAACGACGGTACTGCAGTCCATGCATTTCATCGCTCACTATAAAACCTTCAGTGAGAATATCCGTCTCCATACTCTTTGACGGACCATCATAATTCATAAAACACAAATGTTGTAGAGGAGTTTTTACCTCTTTTTTCGCCCGAAAACAAACATAGCAATATTTATTTTTTATGCCCACGTACAGCAATTTTTTTGTGTAAGCGTCAATGATTACAGCCACACAACCCTTAGCTGTATAATCATGCCCCTTACTCCGTTTGTTCCACCCACCATCACAAACCACTTTGGTCCAGTATGTATCATCGACATATCGATCTTCGTGAATTGCACGCTGTAGGGATTCTTTTCCATTCTCCAGTAAAACATCTGTCAAAGTATCCATCCATACTTTCCCTACAGAAAGTTGAGTTTTCAAAAATAAATTTTGTGACATGCCTTGCACACCTAGTACACCTAGAATCTCACAAAGTGTTGCGTAACCTCCTCCTGAGCCCATGACACCCCAAGTAGCCTTCAAATTGAGGTCTCCATGCACATTTGTGTAATGTTCAATTGATTCTTTCGGATTTTCTTCGGAAAAAGATGTCAAATAATCTTCGATCTTTATCACGGGTGGGTCAGGTTCATTTTTCACTAGTTTTTTCAACTTACAGGCAGTACATTCTGTCACTAGTGTGATTTTCAAGCCAACATTATATACACGAACGATGCGGATATCGGGGCTTTCTTCTCTACATTGAAATTTGTACAGTAAAAATTCTGCGAGCTCTTGAACGAAAAATGGAAGGTTCACTATGCAGCTGAGATTCGGAATGTTCCCTAAATCAACACCCTCGAGAATTTTCTTCTGTTTCTCAATGAGAGCTGGTCCTGCATCTGATACTGAATCCCTCGTATCATCTGTAGACTCATTAGCAATAGAAGTTTCCCTTAGAAGGAAGGACCTGAAATACGAAAAGTAAGTTAGTAACCGAAGCAGGCAGTGAGAGAACAGGCAATTTTAAAAGAAATTAATTATGCTATGTTTTTCCGAAAACCATATTTAAAGGAGTACCACTCTAGCTAAACTTTTTGGCGCGCAAAATGTATTTAGAATAGAGTAATTATCAATAATCATTTATGTGTAAAAGAGGGAAAGGGGGGCTGAAAAATTAACTGAGTTCTTGAGTGAATCTAGTTGGCTCCTGTTGTTTTTAAACCAGGATTGTCAATTGCGTTCTTGTCAAATTTTATTTGTTTATATCAGGGATAACACCATACGTCATTTGTTACTTTTCTGACTGGGATCAGGCACTCTGAAGATGAATTCCGATTAAAAAATTAAAAAAGTCTCTAACATAACACAGTAGTAAAGTAGAGCACATTTCCAACCACTTCCAAAACAAAACCTATCAGAGGCAAAAATAAGAAAAATAACTAGAAGCTAACCATTTTCCTCTTGAAAAGAAACGAAAGTATTCATTTTCTTTATCTAGGCCAGCTGAATTGTAAATATAGTTCGCTCTTGTCCAGAGGCAGACTGAACCGCTGGTCCTCCTGTCACCTGGTAGGTGAGTCCTCAATAAAAATGACACTTAACCCTTAGGATAAAAACCAAAAACAGATTGAGGAAAAAGTTGAAAAACAAATAATATTGAACTTAACGAGTATTATATATATGGTATAAGCATAAAAATTGACTTTTTTATGGGTCTATTGTTATAAAAATTCTGCTTTTTAGAGCTTCGATTACTATTGGGCCGAGTCGCTCTGTTTTTCAGGTCCATTATCCCTCCCTCACTCTCCTCGGTTACTGTTTGCCCTCTTCAACCGTTTCAAGTATGATTAAGTTTAGGAGAATGATTGTGTCGTTTTGTAATTTATATACATTGCTACCCATACATTACACGTTGCATACCACCCATATAAGCCTAATTTAACCTTGAATCAGGTTTTGGTTAGTTCCTTCCATTACAGGCTGCTCATCGCAAAATGAGTACTCCTTACTCCTATCTTCTCCCCTAAGATTTTTTTTTTTTAATTTAACTAATGGGTACCCTCATTAGCTTAATCCAATACATTGGCGGTTATAGATTGGGGCAGGGAGGGGGCAGTGCTTTTATTTTATATTTGTATACTCCTGTGGCATATCTTGCCCCCCCCTCCCAGATTATGAGGTTTAAGGCCGCTAATGATCAAATACTATACAAAATTCTTAATCTAACCAAAAAAGAATCCTCCCATTCCAGTTGAAAAATGCTTCTATGGATAATTTCACCATGAAGAATTTTTCTCATGGATATTCCCCCCTCCAATGGAAAAATATTCCAGACAGTTCCAACCCAGGTGAAAATTTCTCCGGAAAATGTCTCCAGAACACCTCAACATGTAAAATTGAGTTGGCAAGGAAAAAGTAAGACAAATAACACCATTTTTAGTACTTGTCTATTATATAAAACACACTCGAGAAATGAAGTTTTGTGAATGCTAATGAAATAAAACAAAATTATGATGAAAATATAATAGTTTAGAAACAAATTTGGGCTATATATTTGGACATTAGGGTGAGGGGGGGGGTGTGGGGGTAAAGCATAACATATATTAAATGCATAACCTAAACAAACCTATTTTAACCTAACCAAACCTATTTAACCTAATGAAAAAAAACATGATGAAAATAGAATGCTAGCAAAATAGTGAAAACTACAACTTGGAAATATGCTCCCAGAGCTTATTTAATTTATAAAATAAATTACGTATTTTATACAGCGTAATTTATACAATAAATTACGTATAATTTATGTACTTACCGCAAATGTTTTAGATGAAGCCATCCTTTGTTGATCTTTTTTCTCCTAGTCATTCTAATGCGATTCTCTCAGCAGTCAAGCTCGAATTAAAAATGTTTCTGACCCGTCTTAGCCTTGGGTATGTTTCCATCCAGGGGGTGTATTGTGGGGTTATGTAGAACAGGAGAAATAAAGTAAAAATTTAATTTGTTTCATAAATAGATATAAAATTAACGACTCGGAATAAAAAGCTGAAAAGCTTGGAATATACTAAATAAAAAAAGATCTACAACTTGAAGTCAATTTCGACTTCGTCGCTTTTATACAAGCCCTACAAGAGTCTAAATTGTGAAAACGTAAAAACAATCGTGGAGGAATAAATTTAAAAAAAAAACAGAATTTTCAAATAGGCCAATTAATTAAAAGATTTTTTTTAATTTATGGTACTTTCAATTTTTTCAAATTTTCCTTTTTTTACGCTCCAGACCTTTTTCAAAAAAAACTACCAAGTTTCACTTTAGATTTTTTTTCTATTTCCTGGGAATTAAATAAAAAAAACAAAACGGCCAAATTTTAGATCCTTTCTTCAAAGATCCCTTGTGGAAAAATTTGTTTTGCTGACATGCCGGGTCAGAGAGCTAGATCTCTTTTCATAGCATAGGAAAATTAACATTACAGTGGATTTAGGGAGTTTAACCTTAAATTGAGAAAATTGGATACGTTAGCCGACTGTGGTGTGTGGAGAAAATTGGATATTATTTTTGGATGTTGAGTACGATGATTAACAATCAGCAAGTCTCAACGGTCCATCAGACCACCGACCAATAAGGTGATTGCCACCAGGGGTGTAGCTCCATTATTTTTATTGGGGGGGGGGGGCAAAAAAGGTCCGCATCTGGAGAGCAAAGGGGCATGAGCTATATGATAATTTTTTCTCCTAATTATTGGAGGGGCAACTGCCCCCTTGCCCCTCCCAAACGACGCCACTGATTGCCACTGCCATCCGTGGGCCTGTCCCCATAAAGATAAGTTTCTTTTCGTCTCTATCTGATGCTAATTAAATTCTATTTTTTTTTTATATTTATTGCTACCGTCACGGATCCGGCTAACGTTAAAATTAGAGATTTGTTCCTCGCCAAATTTGCGGGTTACCCTCTTTGGCCGGTTCGAATCCTAGAAGTTATGAAGACAAATACCGGAGAAAGCAAATTTGTTGTTTTTTGCTACGGCAAAAAACACGACCGTCAGGTTCTAGCTGTCACGAGTTTACTTAGTTTTGATGACAATGAGAAGGAAGCATCAACAAAGAAAACTAAGGTTGTTAATCATGCGTTTGCAGAGCTAAAAAATCTCATCCTGATGTTTACCGCTAGTTTCTAAGAAAAGGACAAGATTCGGTAACGGATAGTCTACTCTAAGATCCCACTGCTGATCTCCATAGACTAATAGTGGCTACAGGGAATGAACTTCCTGCTACAAAACAAAATCTAACTAAAAAAATCGAGATAAAAATCAACGAAAAGCTGAAAAAATCGACTTTGCAGACTGCGGCTAATTTTAATGCTAAGTTTCCAGTTGAAACAATGGTTTGTGAAATCTATGATGCTGTACATGTTGAGTTTATCCTAAATTTGAACTGATTGAAAAACATCTAAAAACATACATGCATATGATTAATTTATTGCAAAATCGCGTGAATCAGCTTGAGCTCAAGCTAGACGACATTGAGCAGGAAGGGCGAAGTGATTCCCTGTTGTTTAATGATGTGAAGAAGATTCCTTCGCAGAGTGTGGGGGACATCATGAAGCCGTATTGTTTGTCAAGATGGGTCTGACTAATATTAAGGATTCAGACATAGTTAGTGTTCAGCGATTTAGAGTTGGAACAAATAATGCTCAAAAATCAGATAAAGTTGCCCCTGTTGTCGTCCAGTTTTGATCAAAAGAAATAGCTCGCCATGTGTTTAAAGCGAAGAAGCAGCTTAGTGGCTAAGAACCTTACGAAACGTAAGAGCAATCTTCTGAGCACTTCAAGAGATAAGTTTGAAAATCGCAGTGTGTGGTCTGATCAAGGCCGTATTTCTGTGCGCGAAATTGAGACTGCTCTAATCAGCGTATCTGGTCAATTAACGACCTTTTATAGAGTATTTTTTTTTATATTTGTGTTATTTTTTGTTATTTTTCTTCTTTTCTCTCTCTTTTTTTTCATGTGCTATTTCTTGTTCTTTTATATGAAAAATGATCATGTCTGATCAAGATCGATTTAGTCTTCAGGATTATTTATTGAGAGGTATTGCCGGCGATGATGATATGCCGATGGTTGAGCTAAAGCCTATGAGGGAGTGATTATATTCGGTTGCCGTAGACTACATTCATGATATAAATGAAAAGAGTCTGCGACTTCGTTCTTGGAATGTCCACGTGACTACAAGCTACCTGGATATTTTAGAATTAATTGAACAATTTTCTTCTTCTTTTGATATTATAGGATTATGTAAAACATTTTTTAGTTCAAACCAGTCTCTCTCACTGTATTTATTTCCAGGTTATGATCTTTGTGTTAAGAACCGAGTGGTGATGGGTCGTGGTGGTGTTGGATTCCTTATAAAGAATGGGTTGAATTATAATGAAAGGGATGACCTTAGTATATGGACTGAAGGCAAGGTTGAAGTTTTTTCAATTGAAATTGAATTTGATGGGGAAAAAAATATAAATAGTATGGTGTATAAGCCGCCCAGTGCTCACCTGGAGGATTTTGTGGGAGGTATGGGTCAGCTGATTTCAAACGTACCGTCTGGAGCTAGGCATATTGTTATGGGTGATTTTAATTTTAACCTGCTTGATTTGTCTAATCTTAATGTTGATTTTTTTTAAATTTTATGATATCGAAATTTTATGATATGAAACCCGCTTGTGAGTGTACCCACGAGGATTATTGGACAGAGTGCCACCCTAATTACTAATAATTTCGTTCGTTCTGCCAATTTGAAACTTGTTATGCTGATGTTGTGGCCATTCCTGGTTCTGACCATCTTCCATTGGTGAGTGTTATGAAATGTCAGTTGCACAGACCAAAGAAAAAGAAAATAAAGACAAGGTTAATGAAAAAAGGGAATCTTCAAGTGTGTGGAGGAAGTTAGTGTTATCGATTGGACCCCTGTGTTATCTGAAGAAGAATCCCCTACGAGACCACTTGATAATCTAATGTCTGTTATTCTACCCATTTATGATAGTGCGTGTCCTATTAAGGTAATGAAAGTGAAGAAACAGGAGCCACGTAAGCCATGGATAACGAGTGAAATACTGGAAGACAGAAAGCTAAGGATTGAGCTTTATCAAAGATATCTAGATGATAAAAGTGACGTTTCGTATGACTTGTTCAAAAAACAGCGCGACTTAGTGAACAAATTACGTGGCAAAGCTATGGCCGAATATTATGATAGAAAGTTTTCAAATAGTAAAGGAAATATGAAAGAAACATGGAAACTGATAAATGAAGTGACCAATGGGAATGCTGAAATTGGAAGGAATGAAGTACAACTTGAAGGGTTTGCCCCTGATTATAAGACTGGAATTGCAAATGAGTTTGGTAATTTTTTCACTCGACAACGAATACTTTGCAACAACTTATGGAATCAATTAACAGTGGTATGGACAGAGGTGAAAAACCTTTGTCTATATTTATAGATATTCGCAAAGCATTCGATACAGTTGATTTTCAAACTCTGCTAAGGCGGATGGAGTCGTTAGGTATCCGCGGAAAGTGCTTAAAGTGGTTTGAAAGTTATCTCAGAGGGACTCCCTCAAAGCAGTGTTGGATGATGTGGGCTCAGCAGCATTTCCAGTGACGGGTGGAGTACCACAAGGATCAGTGTTAGGTCCGCTGCTTTACCTCATCTATGTTGATCTCATGCGTCTTTATTCGAAAGATGTGTGTCTTATCTCGTTTGCTGATGATACCGTTTTAACTGTGTTTGCCTCATCTGTGAAGGACCTGGTGAGAAAAGCGAATCCCGCATTAGAAAGGCTGGAAATTTTCACTTCATTAAGTCTATTGTGTGTAAATGTTCGCAAGACATTTTTAATGAAATTTCGCAGAGTTGGTACATTATTGGATGTGTTTGGCCAGGTAACTTTATGTGGTAATCTATATCAGCAAGTTGATCATCTCCGCTACCTTGGTTTTTATCGCGATTGCCATCTGGCATGGAAGTGTCACAGTGACGCAATTTCATCAAAAATTGTCCGTGGAGTAGGAATACTTCGAAGTCTGCAGCACGTTCTCCCTCAAAGGATACTTTTAACTATATATTATTCGTTGGTTTATCCATATATCTCCTACGGTTACCTGCTATGGAGCAGTAACTTCTTATTCAACTATAGAAGAGTGCAAGTTCTACAAAATAAAGCCGTTAGAACAATCGGTAGGTATATCCAGAATGTACATGACACCTGTGCTTGTTTTAGGTTCCTGAATCTCCTTCATGTCGGTCAGATAAGAGATTACCAAGCTGCAGTATTTGTGTTTCAGTGTAAGAATGGCTTAACCCCTGATGTTTTTAAGTGTTCCTACCAAATTAACAGTCACCTGACCTGCATAATTATGGAACTAGGAAAGTGATAATATAGTTGTTGATTTGCGCCGTGGTACCAGGTCTTCATTTTGAATGAAACAACAGGGCCCATCAGTATGGAATGAGCTACCATTGAGCATTAGAGCGGAGGAACACGTACTTCAATTTAAAAAGAATTTAAATGATTATTTCTTGGAAGGAATTTGTCAAATTTTATTATGGCTGGTAGGTTGGGTAGGGGAGGAAGAGGATCTGGAGAGGTAAGGGCGGGCTGGGAAGATAAGGGTGGGTAGGGGCTAAGGTAAGGTTGGAAGGGCAGGGTGGGGGAGGGGAGAGGGAGTTGAGTATTATAAGTGATGGAGATTGGATTTGTTACTATTATTTTTCTTTTATATTTTATTTATCCATTATTATTTTTAATTCAGTTATTTATTTATCTATATATTGTTTCACATATTTAGGTTATAGTTTATCTATTTTTGGTTTATTTTTAATAGTTTTAATTAAATAGTTGAGGTTTATGTAAATAGTTGAGTTAATAGGTAAGTAGTTACGTGGACTTTCGCGTGATCGCAAAGTTCATAGGTTTTCTCCAGCGTGAAACTGTTGTTTAATTTATTTGTTTGTGAATGTGGATTAATAAACTTATGAACTTAACTAACTTACTCCAGCATTTTTTGTCCCAACAAATCAGTAGGATTAAGATGAGCCTTTACAACTACTCTTAAATCAATAGGTACTTTGATCTAAAAATTTACCCACTAACATCTCCGGATCACTTCAAAAACAAATAAAACAATAAAACAAATTGCCACATCAATAAAAGCTAATGCTGTTGCAAATGCCAAAAGCTAGTACATACTCAAAGATATTGAATGACAAGTTTCGTTTACTGACAAGCAGCTCAAAAGAACAAATTGGAGATCATGGGGAAATAACGATCTTAGTATCCAAGGACTGTTCAGAAAGTAATTTATGTCTTGGCAGAATAAAACAGAGACAAGAGAGAGCTAGAGTCTAAAACTACAATTTAGCGTAGTCCCGAAATTTAGACGTTAATTACAACAGAAAACTAGCTTACTTATAACCTCCCCATCAGAGTCTTTCCTAGGGTTGGTGGCGCCCGGAGAAAAATCAATTACAGCGCTCCCCTATTGACTGAAATATAAGCCAAAAAAAAAAAACAAAAACAAAACAAAAACGTATCCAAGTGAAAAATCTGATCAAAGTTGGCAACCCCCCAGCAGCGGTACCCGGGGCAGTTGACCCAGTTAACCCCCCTCCCCGAAAGGCTCTGCTCCTTATACAAAGCTGCTGCATAAGACTTTAGCCCCTTGTTTGCACGTGAGAAAGTATAGTTAGCAAATCCGCTGTGTTTGGCACGTTTTTCTACCCAGGGCACATCTGGCAACCAAAAGCACTGAAAATCAAGCACAAACAACCAAGGGTTGTCAAGCCCACCAAACTCCAGCCATAATTTGGTTGAAATCTGAGGTGGTAAAATCTTATGAAGAAGCATTAAGCAGGTGCATCATTATGACAGGTGTCTCAATTTTATTTGAGGTCAACATAAATGGTGAACTGATAGAACGGAGTGAGGATATACCAGACTCCTGCCTTCCAGAGAGGTTCCGAACCCCCTTTATCGCAATTTACATATGCAAAAAAAAAAAACCTAGTATATCGAGTTTAATCACATCTGATAAATTCGCTACAAATGCACCAAAATGGGTGTGCCAAAAACTTGGTCTGGTTTTCTCAACTATTTTTTGCTCTTACTATTTAGTGGCATTTTTATAACATGAATCTTTTTAAAGAGATAAGACAAGGCTTCAACATAAACCTTACGTGGGTATACCACTAGGCCTGCATGACTTTTAATTTATCGTAAGATGAACTTTGTTCTAAGGAATACGGCAAAGGCTGTACGAGAACATAGTATAAAATGGAGAGATAAAACTCTCCTAGAGGTTTTGAGGATAAATAAAAGTTCAAACAGGGATAAAATCCTTTTAATAGACAGTATTTCACAAACAGTGATAGAAATTCACAAAAAATACCAGATATTTCGATCACATATGCAGTGACCGTCATAAGCAGTAAAACTACTGATGACGTTTTACTACTGATGACGGTCACTGCAAATGTGATCGAAATATCTGGTATTTTTTGTGATTTCCTGTCACTGTTTGTGAAACACTGTCTATTAAAAGGATTCTATCCATATTTAACCTTTATTTATCGTCACGGAAAGGCAGTGTTGTCTCCGAAATTATCTAGAGGTTTTGAGAGTTCAGGGTGCAAAAATAGATTTGAAAATCACCGTTATGAGACTAAGTCGCTTATACAAGCAATATATGAGAGCCAAGAGGTGATGCTACGTAACAAGAATCGATCAGGTAGGTAGCTTTGCTTGCCTGAGTAGTATTATCAGTGGATGAAGTGAAAATATAGAAAGTAAAGCAGCCTAGAGCATTACTAAATAACCTCTATCGATAGCATTGATGTTACTTGGATACCTCATACCTCATACCAAAGTTCATACCTCATACCAAAGTTCACTACAGTGCGAAACAGAGACATTATCTTATTCCACATAACTCCATATGAGTGGATTGAGGAGTCTGTCCATGGGTTTGACCTACACGAGGCACAATGAGGGAGCGGAACACAGAAGCGCATCCAGGATTTTTGTTCGGGGGGGGGGGGGGGATTATTTTTTTTTTTGGGGGGGGGGGGGGGGTAAAAAAAAAAACGCATACAAAATTTGTTTATGTCCATTTTTGTTACGTTTTACGAGTCACACACACACTTTTTTTTGGGGGGGGGGGGGGGGGGTCCAAACGGGGTACCCCCCCCCCCTGGATACGGCCTTGGCTGAACACAAGTCATGGAAATTAGTCGGTGATCTACTCATTTTTGATTTTTATTAACTCTTTTAGACTCCTTACAAATATAGTGAAGACAGTTTATAGGTATTGTAAAAAGGGAAAAAGACAAAATCATTATGAACTTTTAAAGGTAGAAAAGAGAATGTTTAAGGCGTTTATATATATCTGGACTTAACTTATAAATCTATTCGTGACAGGGGAGTACAAATATAGCTTTACAAGGAATCTTATTTTGGCAAAGCATGAACGGTAAATTCCCTGTCAATACTGACACATCCGTACCGCATCCAACCGCACGTTCAAAGTTATTCAGGGTGATCATTTTATAAGGATTCAAAGGCATAAACATGGCCCAGTATTGTCCTGTTCTTGAATGCAGAAGAAGACCCAAGAGAAATACAAAGATGAAAGTTCACAGGCAAATGTGGTAATTCCGTTGAAGTACCTATAACCTTATAAAGCAATAAATAAAATATACTAGTTTTTCCAGGTCCTTTTCTTTCTTTTCGTTACCACAATAAATACTACCATCTCTATAAATTTGGCTCCTATGACTTCACACAGGGAGAAGGGTACAGGATGTAAAACCAACCTCAAAATACTCCGGTTTTTGACATCTCTGCTAATTTTACGCGAAAGTTACAGATACCTAAATCACCTCATTTCCATAGTTCAAGAAACATTGAAATGCAAACAAAAGGGAACCTTTGTGGCATAACAAGTCTTTACTAGCCGCTTTATTAACAGCTTTATTTAACAGCCGGGGCTTTATATTGTCAAAGAATTGAAAAACATTTTGTGGTGGCTTTTTTCTGCACAATGTACAAATAAGTGGGCAGTATCAGCATTGTACGAATCAAACAATATACAAGGAAAATATTACACAATGTACACAACAAGTCCTTATTCCGTAAAAATTACCCATTTTTAAATAAGAATATGGCTAGCTTGATCAAACCCGATTCATTTATTGTTAAACAAAAATTATAATTTCGAAGAATTAAAAAAAAAAGAATTGTGCAGCTTTTTTCTGCCCAATGTAACGCAGAATTTGATTTCATTTTTTTGATTCTGTATTAGAAATGATTTCAATCCTTTATCTCTAGTTTATTCTAAACTTATACTTCTCTTAAACAAACAGTATACGGGCTCAAAAAGACTAAAATTTAACAGGGTTGCTATCATGAGATTACAAAGCATATTTTAGCCTAACTTTTTTCGTAATTTTCGCCCCTTGAAAACTTTAACGTGTCAAAACCCACTTCAGACAAGACATAATTTATATCTCTTTGCAAAGAGCCATCAAAAAAGAAAAAAAAAACTAAAAAAAAAAATGAATATGTGGTGGATCATGTAATAAGCAATATAGGTTGCCTACCTGTTTAAGCAGAATGCGACTTCGTTTCAAAACGTGTTCAACAAAATTTGGGCTGTTTGAACCAGGAAAATGAACACCTTTTAACTATCCAAAGCAGCGTTAAAGAAATTGCATGAATGTTTAGGGCAAAATTTATGAGAGAGGATAACACTGGTCATGAGAAAGGAAATTAGCAGCCATTTAGTAAGACCCTTCTTTCATTTACTAGCCTGTTGAGTTACTTAGTTTTTCAGACACCCAAAACTGTTTAAAGATTAAAGATATTACATAGCCTAAAATTCAGCAAAAAGGTCAAATTGATGGCCAAAGAAAAGACTGCATTAAAAGAACGAAAAGAAGATAGTTCTTAAAGCATAGCGTATAGCCGTCCCCCAAATCAAAAGTGTATTCAGACTTTCTATAAAGACGGGTTATTACAAGTATTATATTTAGTAGGGGAAACACCCTCATGATTAAGGTTTTGAAAAATGTCAGCATTTTCAAGTCAAAGAGTAGCAGATTTTATTTTTTAGACCGTTAGACCGTTTGGTTTTTTTAGACGGTACGCATACGTCCCAACAATTAAGAAGAATACCAGATTAAAGAGATCGGTAATGATGTAAACCAAAAAATTGTTTAAATACTCTAAGTTCCATTGACTAAAGAAAACAAAACAAAAAAAGTAAAAATAAAGAGTTCTAGTACAAAAGCAATGCCTGACTTTGGAACAAAAGACTAATGCTAAAATATTTATTTGGTTACAGGGACTTGGAACACACGAGGTCACCCAAACCACTAAACACAGCAATAAATCTAGAATCCTACAGATGATTAATAACTGTAAAGAGTAGTTAAAAAATAGTCAGCAGTTTTAAGAGGCTATGCAGCAAACGGGAATGGGATTGGAAAAGGTAAACCAAAAGCAATAGCAACGTTTTCAATCGAGTAGCGACTTGCACGTTCTCTTATACTATTTTAAAGTTTTCAACTTGTTTCATAATTTGAAGTTTAATGAGTAAAGTTTTCTTTTATAAGATTTTTCGTATTCAGATGTATTTTAGTCCCTTATTACCTACCGTTGAAGACGAGGGAGCACCAAAACCAATTGATATTTCCATTTTTAACTTAATTAAAATCAAATTTTATTTGATGACGTCTGATTTTTAGCTTTATTCAAATTCAAGCATTTTGTAACAGTTCTAATCTCATTTTGTCATTTTCGTTCTATGAAAGGAAAATCTATAACTCTTAGGCGCAAAAAGCTAAGAATATTTTTTTTAGATCACACTAAAGTCTGGAAGATCACCATTTAACAGGTGCGAATATAGACATATTTAGCTCAAGCAAAACAGATCTAATTTCGATTTCATCAGTCCAAGAATAAACAAAAAGTTTAACTAATAATTCCACCTCCCCCCCCCCCACACACACACAGATTAACATTAGCTAAAAATAACTAAGAACACTTTTAAGACCTTTTCTGTATTTTTTTTTGCACGACGAATTCGTACTAAACAAGGTAAAACATGGCGAAAATAAGCAACCCCCCTCAGATAAAATGTTGACTTACACATTTAGGAAACTTAGAAGTACATTATAAGGATATTTTAGCTTAAAAGGAAAAAGGAAAAGAGATTCAGTGGTCTGTATCCCTGGAGGTTAAAGTACACAATAGGAACATTTCAAAGGCATTTGAAGGGGATGGGGAAGGGGATTGTGGCACGGGCAATGGGTTTTGATTCTCAATTATTTTATTTCTTTCCTTACACTAGAACACACACAATTTTCAAAAGTATCTATTTCTGAGCCTTCTTGATTTTCTAGGTCCATATTCTTGTTTAGCCTAAGCTGAAGGTCAAGAGTATTTGCTAGGCATTATGCCTTACCTCTCTTTTGCCAAGGGAAACATGGCTATTAGAAGGAGTATAAATACTGGCAGGGGTTTCCCCTTGATTTGTGCCCATGCCGGACTCGGTAGAATTCGATAGCAAGTTGTCGTGTGGCGTCTGAGTGAGCAAGTAATTCATACTTGTATAGCTCTCCGTATCCCTGAAAATATTAAAGAAGTTATACAAAATAAAGAAAAAAAATACTAATAAAATAGAGAACTATCGAAACAATACTTAAATAGAAAAAACAAATACTTAGTTTACAAAAAAAAATCGAAAACAATACTTAGGTTATACAAACACACCAAGGGAAAGAGAACTGTGACAACTCAAAATACTCAGCCCACATGGGGTTTGACAGGGGACACCTTTTCAATTATTTCCACTGAAAAAATATAATTGCCCCCTCCCCCACCTAAATTTTGGAAACACTTTTTTGTATCTTCATTTCTTAAAATTGAAGAATCATTGGAAAAAATAGATCTTTTTTAATTTTTTGTTATTCATTTACAAAAAGAAATTGCAGACATCTTGGAAATCCTGCATTTTACGAAAAAGGAAAAGAGAGGAAAAAGACAATAACATGACAAGTTGGTGACAGTGACAACCATTACAACATGATACATATATTTGAACAAGGGAAAAGAAGCATAATGTATCTGCAAAACTTTTTGACTAATACAAATATTAAAAGTCATAAGCATTCAAACCCTAAATAAATTTTTCATGGACACCATGGATTTATTTGAAATTTTTTCCTCCTTCATGGCCAATTTCCCTACCGTTAAGGAAAAACTACTCCTCTAGGAGAGGAGAAAGAGAAGAGAGATAGAGAGAGGGAGAGAGAGTGTGTTCAGCAGCTTAAGATCATCAAGAGGCCTCTTAGGAGCAAAGTTTCCCATTTTTGGGCAGCAGTTAGAATATATAAGTCAAGCAACGGATTTAGATATCTAACAGTTTGATTACCTCTTTTCCTTTTCCATTATTAGAGCACTCACTCATTCACAGCAGTTTTCCCTTTTATTTTTTAGAAATATATTTTTGACTTCTAAAACCCTACCGTTTCGGAAAGTACCTCAGACATCAGATTAAAAACGTTTCTCCTAGACTCATCTTAGGTTTATTCATACCGAATATCCCCGTTTTCTGAGATTTTTCCCATGGTTATTTCAGAATCATAAAGTTTTTAGGCCAGCACCATATTTTCGTCAGTATTACCACGTTGAACCGTGAAAACAGATAAGCAAAACTATTTACTTAAAACAGCATTGTTTGGTTAATAAAAATTTCCAATAAACTTCAAATTAATTGGTTGTAATTTCAAATAATTAATTTTCACAGTAGTTTTTGTTGGGAATTTCTTAAGATTTCAAATAAATATTTTTTTTTATATTTGGCACCTCCAACTACTGAAAATTGCACATGGAGGTATTTCTCACTAATAATTGATTTCCTGATTTTCCCCATTTATTTATAGACATAAATGGCTGTGCAAGTAAACGTATGATTGTAAGTCCACATAAAGGGATTTACATAAATGGTTGTGCAAGTAAAGTGGTTGTGTAATTCCATTTACCAAGTTTAAAAATCAGATTTCATTTCGACTGTTCTTGATACTTTAATGTGGTCATTTCAGATTAGACTAAATAGGTCAGGCGTCGATTTCAGATATCAAATGTCAGCCTTAATGGCAAAAAACGGAAAATGTTGCGCGAAAAAACTCTTTCAAGTGTAAAATCACTACTCTTTTTCAAACAATAACCAATTTCAAACAAAGTGAATAATTGTAAGTTTCCAAGGAAAATAAAACTTTATAGATAAGTAAAGTAATAAGCGCCCAATCTTATTTTTGTATCGAAAAAAGTTGCGAACAAGAAATAATTGGTCATGAAAGAAGCTATTTCAATTATTATTCAACGATTTAAATTTGTTCTAGATAGCCAACAAGTTAAAATCTACTTTGTTTAAAATAAACAAACTCACTGAAAAACTACAAATGAATGTAAATTGTCAGTTTAATATACATATGCTGATATTTATTCCTTAAAATCTTAATGATCTTTTATTTATTAAAGTTGTAAAAGTGAAAACATTTAAAATATATTCTAAATGTTCCACTTTAGAATATAAACATTTGGAATAAATGTAAATGTTAATGGAAACATTATATTCAAGTTCACGGGAGTGAAACAATCCGGTGCCAGACTATTGCTGCAGACTAGAAACGATATTACTGGTCAAGGGGTAACGCACGACGAATGATAATATCGGTTGCATATATCTCTATTTAATGATTTGTCAGATTGACTATGTTTTTTGATTCAGTATATAGTCTATGCTGCTTAGAGATGTGAAAAATGATAAGTAAAGTGCCCTACTTAAAAAGAAGTGTATTTATGTCGTTGTCTGTATTCTTCTTTATTTTTGTTTCCTTTCTTTTTGCTCTTTTCGTTCCTATATTCTTTTTTATCGCATTTTTTTGCTTATTTTCAAATCACTGCTCATCTATCTCTGAGCTCCTACGCCTGAATTCATTAAAATTGGTTCAGTTTTCTTGCCCTATATCTTTTGTTGCAGAAATTCTACAAGAACGTACTGCCGCACTGTCAGCGTTCGAAAATTAAAAAAGGTTTGTCTTTTTTCCACTGCGTCATCCCAGCCCGCCGCCAAGTGCAGAATACGGGTGAGTAATTATTTTCTAATTTGAATGGTGGTGGCTGCGGTGAAACTCGCGATAGGTTGAGTGAGTTGGAGGGGAGACCCTTGAATTTATCACAGATTCATTCATGCATTGATAGAGAGGAAGGAAACACTTATGATTATTTTATTAATAATTTACCCACGAACAAATACCTATTTCCTAGAATGATTGTGAGTAAACTAACAAAGAAGTGTCTGAGAACAGAATTTCTAATTGTGGTGGACTTACGAGTAGTTTAAAAAACATTTCAGCATTACTTCCCGACCATAAGATTGATGTTTTCGGTGCATGTGAATCGTTTTTAAATAAGCAATCTTCTGAGCTAGCTCATATAAATGGGTATAAGTCGTTATTTATAATAAAATTTTTCAATAAATTTTTCAAAAATAGTAAAGAACTCCATTAAACCAAAAATGAACAAAAATAGAACCAAATAATCAACCAAGCATACAACTACTAGTCAGGGAGCCACACGAGAAAAATGTTGATATTTAAGGTTTTGGGTGATCAGCAAGCAGCAGAAGGTTTGAGAAAGCAGTCTGATGTAATCGACCATGCTGAATACGAAAATCGACGTTATATAGTCGACAAGTGGACTTTTGACTATAAAAGGGCATTAGCCCTTTGAATTTCAATTCGAATGAACCCTTTTTGAAGTTTTTACGACAACGCTTTCTATTAAAAAAAACCTTATATGCCCCCAGGTCATAACTTAAAACCCTTGCCCTGAGGGCTGTGGGGGAATGTCCTCCTCAAAGACATAACATCCAGACCTTTCAACCACGTTGAACAAAATCTCTATCCCAAACTTTTGATTGGATGTGTTGGAGGATGGTGGGCGTGGAAGGGGTGTTAGTTGCCTTCCAATAACTTTCGGCTATTAAAAAGGGCACAAGCCCTTCCAATTTCCAATCGAATGAGCCCTTTTCAAAGTTTCTACGACAGCTCCTTCCATACAAAGTGCCCCGGTCTAAAAGAAAAAAAAATAGATAATATATCGTGCCAACATCGTTCTTTACTTAGGCAGCGCAGTGCGCTGCCTATGATGATAGTATTATAGGCAGCGGAATAGCGCCGCCTAAGTAAAGAACGATGTTGGCACAATGTATTATTTATTTCTTCGTTTTAGACCAGGGCCCGTCGTATCGAAGTAGTTGTCGTAGAAACTGCGAAAAGAGGTCATTCGTTTGGAAATTGGATGGGCTTATGCCCTTTTTAATAGCTGAAAGTAATTGGAAGGCAACTAATACCCCTTCCACGCCCACCATTTCCCCAAACACATCCAATAAAAATTTTGAGATAGCAATTTTGTTCAACGTAGTTGAAAGATCTGGAATTATGTTTTTGAGGAGGACACTCCCCCCAGGGGCTTCTTTTGGGAGGGGCAAGGTGGGGCAGCTGCCCCCCCCCAGTAATACGGAGAAAAAATATTATATTGCCCATGCTCCTTGAATATCCGAAGTAGACCCCTCTTGCCCCCTCCCCCCCCCCCAATGAAAATGTTGTAGATTCACCCCTGCTCCCTCCACACCCCTCAGGGCAAGGGTTGTCAGTTATGCCCTGGGGACATATAGGCTTTGGGAACATTATCGATCATATTAAAATCCGATTAGCTTGAAACTTATAGAGCATATATTCTGGACAAGGGGATTTCGAAACACAAGTAACTTTTGCCGAAAAAAGGTAGCTCAGGCCTAAAGACAAAGGTTTTTATAGAAAGCTTTGTCGTAGAAACTTCAAAAAGGGCTCATTCGGTTGGAAATTCAAAGGGCTAGTGGCCTTTTCAATAGTCGAAAGGGATTGGAGGGCAACTAACCCCCCTCTCACGTCCATCATTTCCCCAAACACATCGAATCAAGTTTTTGAGATAGACATTTTGTTCAACGTAGTTGAAAGTTCTAGGAATTAGGTCTTTGACGATGACAACCCCCCCCCCATAGCCCTCAGGGCCAGGGTTGTAATACTGGTCAGGTATACGTTCCTCAAGGGTCCATACTTGGACCTCTACTCTTTTTTAATTATGTTGACGATATCAATAGGGCGCTGGAAGATCTCAAGCTAAATGTCCTATTCGCAGACGATACGGCCCGCACAGTTTGCGGTGCTGATGAAATGTCACTTAAGAAGAATATGTTGGCAGCTTTCGAGAGGATAGAAACTTGGTTTAGTGCAAATAAATTATCTGTGAATATGTCAAAAACCAAGTTCATGATTTTCTCTCGTACTCACCAGTCACTACCTGAACTTCGTAGACTACCCATTGATGAATTTACTTATTTAGAGCGGGTATCTACTAGAGATATTTAGGTGTGCTAGCTGATCAGAATATGAGTTGGAAGGAACAAATTGCAGATGAAGTTGGGAAGGAATGTTGGAATACTGCGGCATTTGAAATTCATTTTACCTTTTCATGCAATGGACTAGGTATATTTTGCCCTAGTCCATTCTTATCTGAGTTATTGTCCCCTGATTTTCCTGAATACATTTAAAACTCGTATAAAACCACTTCAAAGACAACGAATAAAGCACTGCGTATCCTAAAAACTTGCATCCCCTCCTCAATATCCCTACCATCAAAATCGCCAATTAAAAGCATATATTCTTTCTTTAATATATTAACCTTGGAATTATTATTATCTTTTCATGGAATGATGTTTTGTGTTAAGTATTTTGCTAAAGTTCTACCGAAAAACTTTTATGCTATGGAACTATTTAACCAATGTGAGCAAGATTATGGAACGAGGGGATCTTCTAAGTATGTTGAACCCTGAGCGTGAACTGAAAGATCGAGGTTCTCGCTCAGGCATTACATAATCAAACTTTGGAATGTGAATGGGTCGGGTCTTAATCTTGGTCTTTCTGTTGGTACACTGCGGGGGCAATTAAAAACTCTTTTACTAACCCTTTGATCATTTTATCTTCTTTCTTTTTAATTTAGTCATGGTCGGCCCTCTGACTCTTGGTAGGGTTTCCCCACGGCTTCACTTCACTATTTTTGGCGATTTGTGTTAGTTAGTTCTCCATTTGGCTGCTGACTTGGGGTGATGCTTGGTAAGTCATACTTACCACTTTTTTTTAATTACAAAGAGTGTGATTGTGTACAATTACAGTTATATATTATGTTTTTTGCTGGTTTTATTTGTTATTGGTTGCCCGGTAATACGATCTAGACTCTCAGCCGGGCATACCCATATTGTAGTTGTATTTAGTTTGTACATAAAAGAACGTGAACCTTTTCAGTAAAGATCAAATTATGTTCTGGCCTTGAGAAGGAATAAGGGTTGTGAGTCTTACTCATGTTTGGTCAATTGATCTTTCCCTTAAGTATTCTCTGAGAGTTCCAACTTAATACACAAACCAAATCTTAAGATACCCTCTTTTGACAATCTAAACCCACATATTGTCTTTGGTTAGTTCAAATTTGCCATCAATGTTCTCTCAAATTTTACCTTCCTAGTCTTAGCCTTAATAGTAATATTATCACAGCAGTTGCGGTGGTATTAAGAGAAGTAATTGCAGTGTTAGTGTTGTATTATTAGTAGTAGTAACAGTAGTAGCAGCAGTATTAATAGCAGTAGTAGACAGTACATCTTGCCTTGATCTTCCCTTTCATGATGCCCCGGAAGTTTCACCTTCACACGGTAAGCCACTCCAAAAATATTGGCAATGTGTGCTTTTGAGCCTCTTTTGACGCCCTTTTCCCCTTAATACTCTTAAGCCTAAAAAGTTGTTGCAATTGAAGTAGTAGTTGGAGTAGTTTAGTAGCAGTAGTAGCAGAAAATTCTAAATTAGTATACTCAGTCATTCCTGAGTTGCACGCTTTTGGAAACCCCTAAAAACATAACATGTTTTGATTTAGTCCATCACTCCCCTCAACATCCCTGAAAGACTCACCTTAATGCCCTTCACATTTTGGGAAAGTAGAAGTAACACATGCATACCTTTTCTAAATAACATATACTATATGTAAACAATGAAGAAATTGCCTACCTTACAGCTCATGCCCTGAGGCCTCGGTGGGGGAGGGGCATCCAAAATCCCATAATTACTGAACCTTTCAACAATGCTAAAGTTATTAGTCCCCTCCATCACTTTTGACTCTTAAAAAGGGCACTACAACTTCCAATTTCAAATCAAATAAGTCCCATCTGAAGTTTATACAACCACCCCTTCCATAAAAACCCTAAATGCCCCCGGGACATAACTTACTACCTTTACTCCCAGCTTCTGGGGGTTTGCTTCGACCCCAAAAGCCTTGTTATATGACTTCCCGACTATTTTTAATAGAATGGCTATTTCAAAATTTCTATCAGATCCATATCGGGAAAATATGACGTCAGGGGGGGGGGCTGGTAGCTGCCCTCCGATCACTTTGGATCTTAAAAAACACACTGGAACTTCCGGTTACCAATCCAATGAGCCTTCTCCGAAGCTTATACGATCACCCTTTCATTAAAAACATTATATGCCCTCAGGCCACAACTTACAACCCTTGGGGGGGGTGTCATCCTCAAAGACATTATTTCCGGTCAATTCAACTACGCTGAAGCAAATGGCTATATTTGCCCTCAAATCACTTTCGACTATTAAAACGGGCACTAGCCCTCTCAATCTCCAATTGAATGAGCCCCTTTCGAAGTTTCTACGACAACTCCTTCTATACAAAGAGCCCTACAACAACACAAAGATGACATAACTAAAGCTTTAAATTCTTAAAGTACAAATATTTCTTTCGATTCTACTTTAAGCAGTCCTATCTATGTGCTGGTGTTCCTAATGGGACGAGATGGACGGGTTTGAGGCTGCGGCTTGATACTGGCATTTGATAATCCTAGCCACAAAATGCTTCTTGTAGAAACTTCCCTTATTAACAATGATTTAGGCATAAAACAGTTTGTTCGAGAGCCAATTGAAAGTAAAATCAAAATAAATAGTAATACTTCTTTAAATAGGGATTTGGGGGGTATATTCGCTTAATGCCTTATATACAAATTTAATTATAAATGATTTAACTAATTATATCAAACAACCAGTAAACAATTCCACTCAACCTGCTACGGATAGATCTTATAGGATGGCTGCCAAAAAGGCAAGATTAGCTTTAAGAGCTTGTCGGTAAGTGTTTCGTATTCCATTTGAATGAACTGTATTTTTTCCTTTCGCTTAATGTACCAGTCCTGGTTTAACTTCCTTGAAGTAATGATTGTAGGGCTGTTTAGATTTTTTTTTTAGTTTTAACGATTGAATTTTAATGTGAGTTTCTTTTATATTGATTTTTCTTCATTCGTTTTGCTGAGGACGGCCCTTGGATACAGGGTCGAAATATTCATTTATAATTGCATTCCACTGTCTTATATATAACAAATTTCCGTATTGTTCTACTTATTGTTATGATGGAAAGGCAGTGTGGTCTTCGTCATTTTTTCTTTTTTCTCTTTACGTTTTTTAATTTTCTTTTTCAGTTGATAAAGTCAACCAGGTGTGAAGCCGAAATATTTTTGGCTTTTATTAGTAGGCTATATATATTTTTTACAGTTTCTCATTCACCATCTTAATTGAGAGCTGCACTGGCTATTTTATATTTCATTTCAATTTTAATTAGAAAGGCTATGTCGTGCAAGACATGATTTGCCATCAATTACTAGACGCAAGTTATTATAAATGCATCTAATAAAATTTACAAAATAGGACAGATAAAAGAAAAACGACTTCTTTTCAAAACAAACAAATGGGGAAAGGAAGAGAATAAAAGACTGATTTACTAGGTAATTTGTGATGCGTGTTTATTTATTTATTTTTTGCTTTTTTCTAGGAGTGATCGTATCAAACCAAAGATCCTAAGGGATCGGCAGAGGGCTCATTCAAACGGAAATTAAAAGTTCTATTGTCCTTTTGAAGGGACCAAAAAGATTGGAGGGCAACTAGCCCCTCCACGTCTCTTTATTACCCAAAGACATCTGATCAAAGTACTGAGGTACCCATTTGGCTCAGCGTGGTTGAAAGGTCCAATAACTATGCATTTCGGAATGAATTGACTCCCCACAGCCCGGGGAGACTTTCAGGGGAAATTTTAAACTGGGGGGGGGGATTTCCTGACATGGTCTGAAAACAGTCAGAAACTAAATAAAATAAAATAAAGTTTTTTTTTTAACTGAAAGTAAGAAGCACCTTTAAAACTTAAAACGAACAGAAATTATTCCGTATACGATAGGGACTGCCCGTTGCCGTTCCTCAGCCCTCGTGCTTTAGGCGGAAGTTCGACTGTTTTGTCCCTATCCTTTAAGAAGGACTCCTGAAACACAAAGGCCGTTGATTTTAACTGAGAAGTATATTTAAAGAACTTTATGAATTTAGCATAAAGAATTATGGATGAGAAAGGGGCAGCCCCCCTCATATGCGGAACAGTTTCTGTTCATTTTAAGTTTTAATGTTGCTCCTTACTTTCAGTTAGAGATAACTTTTTTTTAATTTAATGAGTAATGGATTGAGCATTTTTACCACAAAATCCTCAATATATAAAAAGCAACATTCTTGATAAAATAGCTACTGTAAATTAAGCCCATATATTTTCTATATGGTATTAGAGTTAAGAATAGTATTTTAGTGTCTAGTTTGTTAAGATTCTTACTTCATTTACCCCAATTTTCTATTCTGGTAAAAGAACAGACAAATTGTGTAGAATTTTAATCCTCAAGATATGAACAGCAAAGCTAGCCTTGTTACAAGAGGTTCGATCCAAGTCTGCAACCGCTGAGTTAGTACTATGTTAAACTTTCCCCTTATATTTTGACCAAGCTGATTATTTTTTCATATACATAAATATTTTTTTCAATACCACCTCCTCTCCTCTCATTGGTACCATTATTTTTAAACCACAAATATAAAAAGCTTTACCTTATCATTTAATCCTAAAGCTTGAGCAGTTAATAACTAAATAGAAATAATTTCAAAGTGTTCTACAACTAATTGCCAATACAAAAAATCTCCAGTCGTTTTTTCAGGATGCCTTTCCGTCATAGGACACACCCTCTACGTTGGCACCAAACTATTAGAAACCTAACAAAAATACATTCCAGTCACTCCAAAATCCCTCTATCCACTATAAATCCTTCCCTCCCCAAAAAATTCCAAAGACTCTTCCTTATCTTGTGTTCCTGTCTTTAAGTACTTGATGTTGACACCAACCAAAATAAAAGAATAACATGATATAATAGCATAGCATAGCAAAATACAAAGCATAATACAAATATAAAGCTCTAAAGCATAATATACCATAATATAAATATTGCAAAACGCAGCAATAGCAAAAGATTCTGTTGTTATTCTCATCTTATCATATACAGTTTACAGACACATTTACTAATAGATCTATCCACCACCAACACTTAAAAACAAACAGAATTAAAATCAAACAAACTTTGTCAATTAATCCTAACGTTTGAGTTGTTAAAAATTGGACAGATTCATTTTGAAGTAGTCTACAACCAATTACCATTATCATACATATGCCCAGCCGTTTTTCACGGTGCTTTTCTTTATAGGGCACCCTCATAGTAGAGTCGAAATTGCATTAAATTCAACAAAATTACTTTTCAATCACACGAAAATCTTTCCGTTTACCGTAAAACGGACTTAATTTTGAGGCATTCTACAACCATTTACCATTATCAAATATCTGTCTAGTCGTTTTTCAGGTTACTCCACCTTTGCAGCAACCCTTTGTCGACTTCACCATCAAAAGCCTTGTAGGGGCAGCACCTTGGTCAGGAATCCGAGGAAGTGATTTAGAATATTATAATGGCATTGCAGCCAGTTCAAAAATGTGTAAATGCAATGTACCTTTAAATGTATTGAACACAACACATTGATTTTGCAGCCAGTTGAATATTTAATTTGACATATGTAATGCACCCTTAAATGTGCTGGAAGCAAATAAAATGTAAACAAACTGAAACAAGTATCCAGTCCCTCGCTTTGGTTTTGTTTCTTTGCAATCGATATTGACTTTGCAGCCATTTGAACTTGTTGTTTCTTTCAAGTCCCTCCCTTTTCTTAAAATTTCAACCATTGTTTTTTTTTTTTTTTAGTGTAGCTGAAGTTGTCAACCTCAGAAAAATTTCTAAATGTTGTATAGCATAAAAGAATTTTTTTTTTTACAAAAAGCGTATATCATAGATTTTGATCAGCTCATCAAGGACTACTGATCAGCGTTTAAAAAAATTATCTGTCTTGGTTCAAAAGATGATTTTCTTGCCTCGGGCCGACTTTCCAATGTCACTACTTAAAATAGGAGCAAGGGGAGAGCTCCGATTATTTTGCCAACGATGCCAGGTAACCGTTGCATATCTTAAGCACTTTTCAATATTACTCCAACTTTGACCTGAAACTGGTGCCTGCCTGCTTGCCAGCTAGCACGGGGCTTTGCAGTTGAAAGCAGAAACATATTTCCATGGAACGAAAGCTTGGCTGCGTAATTTCAGTTAGTTCTTTCCGGCCTAGATTATATGACTCCATTTCAACTCACACATTGTAGGCTCTGGCGCAATTACTAGCAAAACCATCACTGTTGACCCAAAAGAAGAATTATACATAGCCCTCAAAACTATGGTGTGTGCCACATTGATCAATCTGGTAGATAATTTATGTGACCGAAGTATCTGGTATTTTTTTAAATTTTCTATCACTGTTATCATCATCACTGTCTATTAAAAGGATTTTATCCCTATTTGAACTTTTATTTATGATCAATCTGGCCTGTGGTCTACGCTTTCCGTAATAGCCGCGGAGGTTAGACCCTTGCCACTGTCTAGCAATAAGCTGAAATTGACAGACTAAGAAGAAAACTCAGGACAAAACCGAAGTGTTGCTCACACAACACAATTCAACAAAAATAAATGCTTTTCACCTAGATGATTGTTTTAGTTTTTCGTGTTGGCGTACAGAAGAATCAAACGAGCAGTCCAATAAGATCCACATGCTCTTCATTGACTTTGAAAAGGCCTTTGACCAGCGGACCGTGATACCTTCTGGAAAATCGTGGAGTAATATGGTATCCCCAAGAAAATAATAAACCTATCATGGCTTTCTATGGATACAGCGAGTGCTGCAAGGATGCCTTTTATCTCCGTTCTTGTTTGCTGTTTTGATAGACTATACTTTAAGAGAAGAAGCTGTCTTTGCAAGCGTCCATTGCTTTGCTTTTCATATTGGCTTCTTCTTTTTCTTAATAATTCATTATTTTACTTTTCTTGTCTTTTATATTGGTTTATAAAAGATTGTTATTATCATTATATTCAGACAGCCCTTTCCTTGAATCTGATTCATTTCAATATTGGATTTTACTATTTTCACCAGAAGCAACCAATAATAAAGGAGAAGAGGATTGTAAAATTGTCTCACCTATCTAACGCCATTAAGTCCAGATTACATTCATTATCGTAAGGTTTAGTTGAATCCAGGATGGCCTCAATATTCATTTCTTGAACTTCATTACCGCAAGCCAGAGCTATCTCTCCAGGTTTGTTCTAAAAAAAAAATAGCATTAAAACAAAATTGTGCCTACCTAACAGGTGTATGATGTCCAAGCTTTTAGGGTTATTTTCTCCTCAGTAATTTTCCCCTCTGTTAATAAATATGGGAATTGTGTGATAGATCCCTTCAAAAAAAGAAAGCAGTGATAAGAGCAGTTCAAATATGATGAATGAGAAAAACTTAGTATCTTTAAATCATAAAAGCAGATTAAGTCAAAAATAAGAAAATAAATGACAGATATTTTCAAAGGATGTTTGAATCCGAATTATCCATGAACCATCTATATAAGAAATACAAGCCATAGTGGTCTGATTCAAGATTTTCATGGCGCATTTGGTCTTATCTCGACCATTTTCTTCAGTATGAAAATGCCGCTTTAGCCTCTAAGAATACCACATTAGCTAAAAAAAAAAAATTATTTGAAAATGAAAAACTATCGTATTTTTCAAAAATTCAAGATTCAAAAATTATCTCTCAAGAAAGGTAAAATGAGACTATATTTCTCACATCTTTTTTTTATGGTGAATATATTGTTTCTAAACTTTAAGGTTTCGTTGTCATGAACTGTTTGATGTCATATTTTGTTTCATATACACATAATTGTTCTAAATTACATTATCAAATAAAGACAAATAGGGGCCAAGGAATATCTCTAAGCCCAAAACATTTTCGCTGGATTTCTAAAGCAATGATTGATTGCACACACTGATTTTCCAATTTAACCTTCCAATCTGAGCCTCTAGAAGTGTTAACAAAAGAGCTGGCAATATGTTCAAAGAACAAGGTCCTTAATTGTTAATTATTTCGTACGGGGTCCCTACATCTCATTTTTTATTTTGGTTACTTTCAAAGAAAGGAGGAATCATACAAGATACAATGTGCTGGTTGAATTTCAACCCTAATTTATGACTGAAACTGCTAATATCCACCCGTTTTCATCGTTTATCAAGATGGAAACATTGTCTTATTTGAAGGATTAGCTGAGCAAACGGAAAGATTCAGATTCAATTAGCGAGAATATCAGTAATGAAATCCGCTAGTGAAAACAAGCTGAATATTTCATAGCTGAACCGTAAGTTTCTGAAAGAGAAGTCCTACTGGTAGGTGTCTTGACACCCTGTATTAACATACGCCCTTCCCTTTACGTTTACATGATGAGTCTTAACTGAAGTTTTAATTTTTGTGACTAAGCCAAGAATTTGTATTTACAGTCTTTAAACTAGACCCAAGACGGCCCAAGAAAAAGACAATCTAAAAGGGCTACATACATAGTAACTCGAAAAAAATCAAATGGCAATCTTAAAGAATTTCCGTTCGTTTGCTTCAGTTGCATTTTGGCTTCCCACGAGGTCGCTCATTCATAAATAACCTCATTTACAGGGCCAAGGAATCGTATACTTTCTAATTTGCCGCTCTGTGAGTCCACACTTTACAATTTAAAATATTTGCATTTCTATGAAAAACCCAGGTTATCGTTTGTATGTGTTCACTCTTTAAAAGCTGCAAGAAAATATTAATTCTGTCCGGCCATTTAGGCACGAGTCCATTATGCCCACAAGCACAGGGAGAGAGGGGAAGGGTCTGAAAAATTGTCAATCAAATGAAAATCTAAATATGAATAACACAGGCTAGTAATTTTTTGGAAGTAAATAATGCATAACGATGATTAGAGAACAAGTGAA